>APFE030933424.1:0-31483 GCA_000404065.3 Pinus taeda
ACATATCTCCACAATGGTATGATATTGTCCACTTGGGCCTAAGCCCTCATGGATTTGCTTTTGGACTTACCCCAAAAGGCCTCATACCAATGGAGATATTTGTCCATCCTTATATACCCATGATCCTCCCCACTTATAGTCAATGTGGGACTTTGGTCGTATACCCAACAAGTTTGTGGTTCTTCCTAGGGGTAGCATCACTGCCAAGTCTCAAATGCAACAAGCATTTAAATAGAAAGTACAAGGACTATTGTAGTTCCAAATAAACCAAGGAAGAATTATTTAAAATGACTCTTCGACCTGATGAATCCGTAGAAGACTATGAGGAGAGATTTCAACTCAGTTATAGGAGGGTCAGATGCACCCTTGATCCTAAATCACTCAAACTAGTTCTTCTCTGAGGGAGCAGGGAGGACATGTTAGAGACCCTCAACATGATGTCTAGGGGAGATATATTCTATCAGTCATCCTATGATGACATTAAAATTGTGTTCAAGAATCACTCTAGGGCTACTAGAAAGAATGGTAGGGCTAGTCAAGGCTTGGCTAATTCCGCTCCTTCCACAACTTCCATCAAGGATGAGATTGGGAACGTGTTGGAGGACTTTAAAAGTGAAATTTTGCATACCTTTTCTTTGAAAATGGATATCATGCAAATCAAGAGGAAACAATATGAATCAAGGAGAGCCTTAACTATTTTCTACCCTAAATGCACTAGAAGGCACTCTAGGAATGAATGCCCATTAAATGTCATAAAGATCTACTTAGTCTATGAGAAAAACCATGCCACAAATAAATTCCCTTCTTTTCTTGGTTTAAAATCTATATACCAAGGGGCAGAAGGTGGGGCTGAGAAAATTTTCTTTATAAATCAAAGGAGGCCTCAAGGACCTTGGCCATACGAGTAGGGCATCCAAGGTGTACCTTACTCTTATTACAAACCAAACCAGAATGCACCCTTGCCACCTTGGTACTCTTCCACGCATCCATCATGGTCCACACATCCTTCTTGGCCTTATTCTCCTCAATATCCTCCTCAACTTCTTAATCAAACATTTCAGTTGTATGCTCCCCAACCTTCTCAATGGAACAACCCATCACAAGGGTGGAGGCCTCAACTCCCTCAAACTCCTTCTTTACTGCATCCACTTCCACCTCAACCACAACTCACTCATCCTACTCCACCCAAGCAACCTCAAATGCCTGCTCAACCCAATCTGAACGTGAATAACAAGAAGGTACAAAAGGTCTACAGTGGAGAGACATCTTATCTTACCTATGCTATGGAGATCCAAAAAATCAACCTTAGTTCTGGAAGAGTGCTTCCAGATAACCATCCTACATCTCAACCATCTCCACCTAAATAACTTGAAGAGGAAAAGGAAGAGAGTACCCCTCAAGTAAATCTACCTACTTTTCCTGAGAGATTAATCCACCCTAGCCAACACACCCCAGAAGAGATTAAACTTCTAGGAGAATTGAAGAATTTGAGTGTTAAAATACCCCTTCTCTAGGCTATTAAGAATGTTCCCATCTATAATAATCTTATCAAGGAGAAATTTTTAAAACACCCTAGAATAAGAAAAAGATACACCCTCACCATCAATGTTATTAGTTAATTATATGATTTGATGTTGGGGAGAGTAATTTCTCCAAAATACTTAGACCCTGGAAGTCCAATAGTGGATGTGCACATTTATGGAATCATTGTCCCTCATACCCTGATTTATTGGGGCTGCCATCAATGTGATGACTAAAGAAACCTTTATAAAACTAAACCTCCATGGAGCTTTAAGAAAGGCTACTACAGTGCTACAACTTACAGACAGATCCACAGTAGCTTCTAAGGGAGTTCTTGAGGATTTCATGGTCTCCATTGACTCTTGGGAATATCCTACTAACTTCTTGGTTCTCTAGACAAAAAACAAATTCAATGGCTATCCTCTCATCTTGGGAGGCCACAGTTAGCCAATTCTTATGCTTACATTAGTTACAAGGTTGGGAACATGACCATTCAGAATGGGCATTTGTCCAAACAATTGGTATTTTATCCTCCTACTTAGTGATATATTGAGAATGACTTACCCTTGTGGCTAAAAGAAGAGGAAGAAGATGAAGTGTGTGATACAACACCCTACCCAATCTGTACCATAGATGTTGTTATAGGAGGGGGAAACCTGATGAATATGACCTTATTAATGATATCCTTCAGAACAAAGCCCCCAATGCCATTCCTCTTGATGATCTAGTGAAGGCATTTGAGGGTAATCCTTGAACTGAGTTATTCTCAATTGACCCAAGTCCTGAACATGTCAAAGTTGTATAGTTTGGCCCATCTAGAACCTTAAATATTAACCTCTCCCTCTCGGCCAAAAAATAAGAGAAATTGTGCATGATGTTGAGTGATCAATTAGATGCCTTTGAATGGAACTATAAATAAATGAAGGGGGTGCATCCTTCGGTTTGTACTCATCACACCTATATCGAGGAGGGATGAAAACTTGTGCACCAACCTTATAGGAGAATGAACCCAACCCTCAAGGACATAATAAAGGAAGAGTTACAAAAGTTGTTGGATGCAGGGTTCATATACCCCATCTCAGATAGTGAGTGGGTGTCCCCTCTAGTCTTAGTCCCCAAGAATAATGGGAAGTGGAGGATCTATGTGCAGTACAGAGAGCTGAATAAGGCCACAAAGAAATACCATTTCCCTTTTCCTTTCATTGATCAATTGTTATATGGTATTACAGGGAATAACTTCTTCTCTTTCCTAGATGGATTCAATGGTTACAATTAGATCTAGATTAGCCCTGAGGACCAAGAGAAGACTATATTCACATGTCCTTGGGGTACCTTTGATTATAGGGTCCTCCCTTCAATCTATGCAATGCCCCTGCCACTTTTCAAAGAGAATTTTTAAGCATCTCTATTGAGCTTGTCCATGACTCTGTGGATATCTACATGGATGATTTCACTCCCTATGGGTGTGGCTTCCTAGAGGCTCTCTCTAATCTGGGTAAATTCTTGAGAAAATGTATTAAAATTAACCTCTCGCTCAGTCCTAAGAAATGTGAATTCTTAATGAATGTAGGCATTGTCCTTGGCCATTCAATATCTCAGGAAGGGATACAAGTGGACCCGAATAAATATTTCCATCATAAAAAGGCTCCCTACTCCTCAAAAGAAGAGGGATGTTAGGAGTTTCTTGGGATTAACTGATTATTATAGGAGGCTTACCAAGGATTTTAGTAAAGTAGCCTCACCATTTTTTTGGTTGCTGGCCAATGACTCAAAATTCTGTTGGACAAGTAGCAGCCAAGAGGCCCTTGAGATATTAAAAGATAAATTGACCACTGCACCCATTCCTAGGGGTCCCAATTGGGATCTTCCTTTCCATATCCATACTGATACATCATAAAAAGTTTTGGGGAAACCTAGGAGAAAATAGATGATAAGTTACCCTATGTCATTTATTTCATTAGTAAAAATATCTCTAAGGCTGAATTGAACTACATTTTCACTGAGAAATAAATCTTAGTTGTTTTACACTCCTTAAAAAAATTTAGGCGCTACATCACTAGATACCAAACATTTGTGCATATGAATCATGCAGCTATTAAATATTTTATGAACAAGCCTAATGTGAATGCTAGAATCATTAGATGGTTTTCATTGTTACAAAAATTTGATTTGACTATTATTGACAAGATAGGAAAATAAAATGTAGTTACAGATTTTTTGTCTAGACTTACTTTGCCTGCAGGTGATGAAGGGACGGTTTGTTGATCAACTTCCAGATGAGAACCTATTTTCTATCTTAATTCTCTCGCCCTGATTTTCTGACATAGCCAACTACCTAGTTTCTAGGATATTTCCTCCAAATCTGTCATCCAAGGAGAAGAGAAAAATTGTAAGGAAAAGTGCCCCTTTCACTTGGATAGGAGAAAATATTTTCAAACTTGGACCAGACCAGATTTTAAGGAGACGTGTCAGGGAAGAGGAGGTCTTTGAGATCCTTTCGGCCTACCATGATGGGCATTGTGTAGGTCATTCTTTTGCCCAGAGAAAAAATTCAAATCTTTACAAGCTAGCTACTATTGGCCCACTCTCCATCAAGATGCAAGAAGGTATACAAGCAAGTGTGATTAGTGCGAGAGGATTAGGAAGCCCACACCTAGGGATGAGATGCCTCTACAACCTCATGTGGCCTTAGAGCCATTTAACAAGTGGGGCATGGATTTCATTAGGCCAATTGATCCACCATCAAGGAAAAAAAATTACATTCTTGTGTGCATTGATTATTTTGCAAAGTGGGCTGATACAAAGGTTGTCAAAGCAACAACAAAGGAGAATGTGGTTGAGTTCTTAAGGGAAAATATTTTCTACAGGTTTGGGTATCCAAGGGATATAGTCATCAATTAGGGGGCTCAATTCACATCACATATGATTGAGAATCTCCTAAGGCAACATAATATCAAACACAAAACATCTACTCCCTATCACCCTCAGGAAAATGGACAAGTAGAGGTTACAAATAGGACATTGGAGAGTATCCTCACTAGCGTTGTGTGCAACAGTAGACAAATTAATGGAGGCCACTTGGGCCTATAACACCACTTGGAAGACAAGTACTCTATTCACTCCATATGATCTATTTTATGGGAAGAAATCCATGTTATCTATTGAGTTTGAGTATAATACTTTGAGAATGGCAGCCCAATTTGACTTAGATGTCACCAGAACACAACAAGGAAGGATGCTACAATTGAATGGCTTGGATGAGTTTAGAATTCAGACCCTCCTACATACTAAAGTTATACAACTGCAAAGGAAGGTATGGCATGATAAGCCTATCAAGGAAAATGTTTTTCAAGAAGGGGATTGGGCCTTATCATATGACTCTAGGTTCAATCATTTAAAAGGAAAACTAATGACAATATGTTTAGGCCCATACCTGATAGAAAAATTTCATGACAATGGTATTCAAATTAGTACCACTTATGAGGAAGGGATCCCCTTGCTTATCAATGCTTACATGATGAAGTTATATAGAAAACCTATGTCTAAGGCATAATTTATCAATACAATCAACAGAGAAGTCAATGTGATTGGGAGTGTCATAGATTCCATTCCACAACATTTTTAAATATTTTTGTTAAAAAAAGGAGATAAAAATAAAAGATTTGGATTGAAACCTTTATAAGGTATTTGAGGACAACCCCTAGGTTGAAAACCTCTTTGAGGCAGCCCGAGAGCAAAAAAGAGAAGAAAAAAAAAATATATCCGTAGGTAAAAAATCATCTTGAGGCATCTAGGGCAGACATACAGGTTGAAAACCTCCTCTTAGGAAAATTGTGTGTCTCAATAAAAGGAAAAAAAAACACAAGAAGAGCATTTATACCATGTTTGCTAATCATTTTTTTTCCATTTTGTAGGATTATATACAGTGGCAGATTTCATGACTACAGGGCCAAAATTCTAAATACTTCTTTCATTCTTTCATTCTTCCATTCATCCACTTCCTATACATCATATCCACTCATGTGATCACCTCTCTCGACCATCCTATCAGCCTAAAATTCAAGTTTCACCTCCACTCTAGACTACTACAGGAAGGACATGTAATTCCTATAGGAAGGTCATGTGGTGCTAGAAGAGGATTCTAAAAAGATATAGGAGGAAGATCCGAGGATAAGGACAGCCTAATAGGAACCCTATGACCTATAAAATGATGAATAAGGTTCCCTGATCATGGTACATCATCCATCTACCACTCATCCATCTCATTTCACAAAAAAATTCACTCAACTCCTCCACTTTGTGCTACCATTTTTTGTTTTAAAAAAAGAAGACATAAGTCATTATATTCATTCCTACAAGTCTACACTACTCCCTCATGATCCTAGAATTGTCATCAAGACTTTTTTCAACTTCTCTCACCACCCCATGCATATTGAAGACCCAAGAGAAAAAGGAAAGGACTGCTACAGGAATAAAACCTCCTCCTGTATCTGCTTGTGCACACCTCACAAAAAGCATTGATCTTGGTTTTTCTCATCAGGGGAGGGTGATGGAACCTTGTGAGACAAGTATAAAGAATTAATATGACTCCCAGGAGGAATTTATACTAGCATCAGTAGCTTGAACATGAATGAGGTATGTTATCACTCAGATTTTCCTTGAAGTTGTTAGAAGAAGGAAAGGGGTCCGAGGTAACCACAAACCAACTTTTAAGTCCAGAATCTAGCCAATCTGTACTCAAAGAGGGCTCTCTCTTTATGATTTAGCTTTGTTTTATGGGATATTAGGCTAGTTATGACAGTTCAGGGGGTTTTGATTTTGCTTGGTGGTGGAATTCGGGAGCAAATAGATAGAACAAGGTATTTCAGGCCAATGGGCTATGGAGTCAACTGAGTGCTGGCTTAACTGGATCGGGTTGATTTAACAGAGGAAAGCTTCACAGGGCAAGATAGCTAAATAAAAGACAATTGATAGCTCGGAATGGGTGAAATGGTTTTGAACAAGGATGAAGGGCAATTAAGAATCCTTCAACAAGGTCCAAGATGATGAAAAAGGGGTGTTCATTAACAAAAAAAAATTAAGTATTCTTTGTTAAATGATCATAGTGATAAACTATGAAAGCAGGGAGCAATTAAGAATTCCCTACTTATAATAGTCTAGAAGAAAGCATTAAGAAAATAAATGATTTTAAAGACAGAATGCAATAAAGCTCTTTCTGAAATATAATTTTTCGTTTATCATTCAGATATGAAACACATTTGAATATTTGTTAAAGCAGAAAAATTGTAAAAACACAAGATATAGAATACTTATTTGTTTCTCGTTTGACACAAGTATCATGTAAAAGTCATTTTCTTTATTACTTTGTCTAGCCATCCATACAAAAGTTGTTCAACAACACTTCATTTCCAAAAGTAAATTGTCTACAAAAATGTCTAGGAATCCCCCTCAGTACTTCGAATAAGGAAGTACTTATACAAAATTTACATCAAAATATCTCCTAACTAAGAGAGATACATTCTAGGAAAATTAAATATCTTTTACATGAATATAGAGACAGATGGTCTCGAATGTAGAAACCAAATGTGAACTAATTGTTACTGTCCCTGTTTTTATTCAAGGAGATGGAGGTAGATCCTATGAATGTGTATCTTGTTGTCTTGCTCGTAATTCTGTGCTAGATTATTGATTTTAGCTTTTCACTGATACTCTTTTACTTGTGACTGATACTCTTTACTTGTTTTACCATCATTCACCCCTTTTACCAAAATTTATCGTGGTAAATACTTCTATTTACATCACTGTTTACCATGGTAATTTATAGGATGTCTGTCATGCTATTCCACCAATCATCTTTTGGTATACTCATCCTTGACAGTTTCTTGTAGATTTCATCTGCTTTAGTATATTTCATAAAATTTGGTTGCACTGGGAATAGGTTCTTCACTTCATGTTCAATGTAAAAAAGGTTCTCCAAGCCATCATAGAGAACTTTCCCTGTGGGCAATGCCTTGACTACAAATGAACTGGCAGGATTATTAACTTGTTGATGTGATTTGTTGACATAATCATCCTGAACCATAAGCTTATCATTTATGACTAAAGGACTTGGGAGTCTTTTACTTTGTAGGATGTCAAACTTCCCCATGAACTCATCTATGTCTTCCTGCATACTTTGACATCTTCTTTCCAAACCTTGCATCATATTTCTCTTGGTCGATACTTTTTTTATTTCAAGGATGGTATTAGTCCTATCCTCTATTTCTAATTTTTACAATTGTTGCATGTTTCTACTGTTCATAAAATTGATTAACTGGTTTGCTTCTTCAGTTTTTCCTCCTAGTTCTTCTCTGGTCCTTTGAACTTCTACAAGAGCAGGTTTGACCAAATCAATTTATTCAAAAATGATTTGAATTTATGACCAAATATCATTGATGGAATCAATGATGTTGGTTCACAATATCTTCCTAATTTCTATCAAAGGCTTTTCAAATGTAAGGTCTTTCTCCAGTGCTTTAATCTGTTGAGTCAAGCCTTTATTTTTCCTCGTCTCTTTTGCAAAATTAAACTTTGATACATCATATTTCTGCTCCAAAGTAATGAATTCCTCTTTCACTTTTTGTAGCTCTGTCACTTGAAGTCTCATTTCCTCCGTGGACTTGATCAATTATTCTATACTCTGTGTTGGTGCTCCTGCCTATGATGTACCTGTACCTGTTGCTTCTATAGTTGCAGCTATGGCCAAAGGAACATTTGTTGCTAAAGCAGTTGCCAATGTAGAAGGGACTGATGTTGAAACTATAGGTACCACAGTATAAGGCTCTGTGGTCGACTCACTCTACCTTGACTGTAGTGTTTTATCCAGTTCCTGCTCTGTCTCTTTTAGTTTCTCACTTAGCTTAAGGGCCAGGTCCATAAGCTCTTCTTCATTTTTCCTTTCAATCACTTCAACAGTCTGAGGATGCATGAGTGGTGGCAATTTCAACTGTTTTCTTAGTGCAGCTCATATCTTCATTCTTTTTCTTTATTAGGCTCTCTGCAGCCCTGATATCCTTTGGGTTATGGCCCAACTCAATAATCAACTCCTCCAATGATTTGATCCTGTTGTCCTTTGCCTGTGAGGAGGCCTTTTCTAGTTGCAATTGGGCAGTAGTATTGCTCAGTGAATTTTGCAACCTATGTGCCATCATTGCCTTGCTAGTTAGTGTAGAATAAACCATCTCCCCTGTTTGTTTGTGCAATTCTATCTGATCCATGGGGTGGATGTCTTTAGCTAAGACCTAAAAATTAGTCTTGAGGTAGTCTGCAAATGACTTGGGCTGTTGTACTGTGGGCTTTAGAAAGCTCATCTGCCTTTTCCCTTCTTTGATGTCATAACCTGACATCAATCTGGTTTGATTTGTTGGGGCCATATTTAAGTATTGAGCATAGGCTTGGGCCTTCAGCTGCTCATTCTTGGTCTTTATCTCCTTGAATTTTCCTTTTATGTCTATGATCTTTGCATATGAAGATCTAAAAGATGAAACTTCTACACTCTATTGTCTTTCAAGCTCTTGTCTTTGTGAGCTGGAAGGTGTCCCACCTGTTGGGAATTTATGTAGGCTGTCTCCACCTTCTTTTCTCGAACTCCCTGTTTCTTCCTCAAAGAATTCCTCCTCTGAATATGGATTTAGCCCATTCCTCTTAGCACCGGGCTAGTCTGGAGGACCACTGGTAGGGGTAGCTACTTCCCTGTCTCTTTTAAAATTATTTTCCTCATTCAGAGGAGTCTGCACAACTAGGGGATTTCCCATATTAACCTAAGCTGGGTGAGGTTCTGGTGGAGCTTGTTCTTCAGAGATTTTAGGCTACTCTGATATCTTTGGTTGTTCTGATATTTGTGGTTGTTCTGACGTTTGAGTACTTGTTCCCTGGTTTTGTTCCTCCTGTGGTGGTTCTGCTAGGGGAGCACTAGTTTCCTGTGTGTGCCTTTGAGAAGTCTCTATTGTAGTGGAACTAGGCTCTGATATTGGCCTTTGAGTAGATTCAACTAGTACATGTTCAAAAGAGTCTAGGTCAAGTCTCTTTTCAAAGTCTTTCATCACATTTTCTACCTCAACTTGATCACTATCCATTTCAACTAGAGTTCCTTCCTTCCATTCATCCATATTTGCATACTGTTCTATCTCAGGGACTCTGTGATGGATATAGGGTGACAACTTATCTTTCATTCTTCTATCACAAATGAAACCTTGTGGGTCATATCTCCAAGCAAAGCTTTTCTTGAGTTTCATTGTTGTTACTATGATTTCTTCTGCTCTTTTCCCTACTTCTCTATTGTTGCATACAAATGGACCTAAGTGGTCTTTGATCCTTAATTGGGCTTTCTTCTTTTCCTTGGTGAAATGAATTTGGTCAGAGTTTAACATTTGCCTATAATATTCCAAGGCAAACAATCTCATAGGGACATACTTAGGCAGCTTGAAAGGAGGGAGCTCACAACCATAGATTCAGATCTCAGTGTGATTCTGGTACAAGTACCAGTCACCTATCTTGTATTGCTTTGATAATTGCAAAATTTTATGGAATCTCATCACTAATCCTAGGAGGAGGATTTCCAGTCAGCATGGTGGTCACAGGGTGGACAAACTGGTCAATGAATTCATTGTATGAATAGGGAAAAGTATATGAGTAGCAGAAGATGGAAGTCCAGAAAATGACTAATCTGGGATTACCTCTGGTATCAAGTTTAATCATAGAGAATGGGAATTTGTCAGACTGATAGTAAAGGAAAAGGTGATATATGAATGTAGAATACTTGAATACCTTTTCATTTTCTAGTCTCATGAACTGGTCATGGATTTTCTTAGCAATGAAGGCAACATAGTTGTATTTGACAGTAGAAGGCTGACCAGGGGTAAATATGGACATGAAAGCTAGAGTCAATTCATCAACAAACTCACTGGTATTAAAAGCCATTACAACAGTAATCATATTAACAATGTTTTTGCTTATCTCAGTGAAAAACCATGTTAGATAGAGAGGAAGATTTTTGGGTATGTGATCCTTGTCTATGAAAGTGTGGCAAAGGCGACTGAGTTTAGACTTGGACATTTTAGAAGCTTTCTCTAGCAATTCCCCAAGGGAAATGGGGGTGAGGTTTTGACCGGGCTAAAACTGTAGCATTTCATTGATTGAGTCTGTAGTGATTGTGAAGAGAACAGTTTGATTGGGGGACATTATTGCTTTGAGGGTGGGATTACAATTGGCTTGACATTGATGGATAATATCAGGGAAAATGTGCATAGAAGGGGGCATATACCTTTGGACATTTGATTCCCAAAGTGCTATGGTATCAGAGCCATTCATGTAATTCTCCCGGCATTGACAAAATACTTTCAAGGAGTTATTATCAGTTTCAAGGTCTTCTGTTTGAAAATCTTTATCTGCTAAGGGCAAATAATCCAAATCTCTATGTGGAGTAGTGATACGAAGTACATTGAGGACCAAGGGGGTTCCCATTTCTATTTCTTATGGATTCAGAGATGGAAATAGGGTTTTTGAGTAGAGTTGGTGAAACAGGGGGTCTTGGGAGTCTTCAATTTAAATTTTGCAACTGAATGACAATGAATTTTGGGGTTTTCAACGTAATTACAAAAGAAATTAAATATTTACAAGATTTCTAGAAGGAAACTGGTAAATACCTGTTTTTGAGTGATTGGCAATGGAGCTCTGGTTCACTGGGCACAAATGGTGGACTGGAGCGGCATTGAACTGCAAATTCCAGGGTGGCTGACAGTTGGAATACAAGCTCGTTGACTTCACGTTCTAGTTGCATGCATGGCTTTATGGAATAAGGACGAAAATTGTTTTAACTTTGTTTTTTATGCAAAGTCATAGATTTTGGCAAGTTCGTGACATGGACAGGTGGCATCAGCGGAGGGGTGATTGGACGTTTTTTCGTTAGCGGGAGGCGGTAAGCGGGTTTCATCGCACCGCTTTTGGAGGGTAAGTGGTATTGGGGAGGGACCGTGCGATTCCATACACTGCTTGACACGTAGCATGGGTACTATTCATGAAACTTCTCACCATCACATGCTAAAAGTCGACCACAGAGGCCCGTGCGATATGCGCAATGACCGTCGGATCTGCGGGATCCGATCGGACAATGGTCGGGGAGATGAAGTGACTGGCGGATATGGAAGGTGGGCCTGATATAAATTAAAGAGATTAATCATATCGAGGTTGATTTGATTGGTTATAGAGTTATTAATTAGTCCTAATGACATAATTAATCCTCATTAAATGGTGGCGAGGTTAGGTTATTAATTAACTACAGATTAGTTAATTAATCTCGTTTATTTATTTATTTTATGGCTATATTTAACCGAGGGGTGGGATATATAGTGATTTAGGGTTTTGTATAGTAATATAATACAGGTGTGGGTAGTTTTGCTTTATTATGGAATTATATAATAAAACATTAGTGGTTAATATGATTAAATGAATGAAAAAGCGCTAAGTCCAATGTTTTTTGAAAATATTTCAATATATAACATATTAACTTAGGCTAAAGTGTATAAAAGGAGTTTTTATGGGGATTTATTTCAATTTCCCGAAGTAAAATAGGGTTTTACTTAGGAAAAGTTTTATCAAAGGAATGAGTGATCTTATGGGGGGGTAATGTTGATGAAAGGGACTTAAGTACTTTATGCATTTCCAATTATTGGGCCGAGGGTCTGGTCCCTCCAAAAGTCAGAGAAATGCTCTGAGCCCCTCTAACTTTGGCAATTACCTTTAGCACTTAGGGAATTAGTAAAGATTTTAGGGGAATGAGTAGGGAAGTTAATTATTTTGACTTTGAATGTTGACGTGACTTTCCATGTGATACATGCCTTTGCCTAGTGATGAAAGTAAAAGATTTAAGCATTAAACTTAACCATTCACCACACATTTATTCTACAACCATCATCTACTTACCCTACCTACTTTATCCTAGCATTTTTACTCCTTTATTAGGGTGCACTTAGATTGGAAAACCCTTATCAAACTTTTCTTTTCTTTTATATAGTGATGCCTATCTAAGTCTACACTTATTACATCCAAAGGCTCAGATTAAACTGTTGAACTCTTTGTTTACTCTACCTATCTACTTATCAGCCAAGATTACACTGTTTGGTCAGATCTTTATTCTCTATTTCTAAAACATGAAATAACCAAGTTCAAACTGTTTGGTTACCATGGATTGTGGCATAGGTGACAAATTGTACACAATCTTTATTATACATAAAAGTAAATAGTAGTGGCATTTAGACTTGCACACTTTCATGGTCTTTTCTTTTTGTTGGGGTTCATTTTCGTTCATTTTTTGACCTTTTCTTTATTCTTTTTACCTTTTTATTCTTTCTCTAGGGCATACCCTCTTTACATTTTTAAATTTTTTGTTTTTCACAAATATGGAAAACCTTTGCAACAAGTAAAGGTATGAACATATTTCAGGACAAGATCAAGTCAATCATGATATATGACACCTATTGGTATAGGGGCATAACAAGGTATCTGCACACAAACAAAAAAAGAAGTCAAGTATCATGAGGAGAAATGAAGAACTACATAAGAAATAAACCAGCAAGTCAACTCCCTCGATGCCCATAATGTGGTCAAGCTCCAGTATGCAAATCCCTACAACAATTCGATCATGAGGTAGGCACAATTATAAAAAATCTTACCTCCTCCCTATGTCTGAATAACAAAAATGTGTAAATTTCAAGAGGGGATGTTTTAATAAGCTAGAGGTGGTTAGTTAACTTGGCCACCCTTGGCTAGTGAACTAAAAATGATGGCAAGCACTCATGAAACATGGAGATATCACATTAGTTGAGTTGGGAACACAAATAATGGGTGGTGATTACGAGGAAAGGAGAAAAAATTACTCAGAGTGGGGACAATGGTCCGAAAGAGGAAGCCTCGTGTGACTTCTTAGTCATCACAACGCTCCAGGACTTGACCCAAAAATGGCATATTATGTACTTGGGCTTAGGTTCTTTTGCATTCTCACCCATTTCAAAAATAGTTAGGGAGAGGACAAGATTGGTGTGCCATCGAGGAGTTTCTAACCCCATTCTTCAATTTCTACAGGAAGCAAATATACATGTTATCACAATAAACTTTGTTTTTAAAGACTTTTTTAGAAAAGGCTGACGTTTCAGTGTCAGCGCTTTTGATGTAATAAACAGGGAAATTACATATAGTGGGGCTATCAACATTTTAGTGATATAATATAGTCTTTTACAGAAATTCTCTGACAACGGGCTCATCAACAATTCCATTTTGATTGACAAGCCAACCCATAGTGCCAAAACAAAATTTTAAATTTAAAAGGTTGTGATTATGTTGACCACGTTAGTGTCAGCAATATCATTAAAACATGTCTCTATCTGGCTCAAAGGGGCAAAAAAGTGTTGGTTAATAGGTGTTCTTGACCACTATGAGTGAATGTTATTGTAATAATTTTACCATATGATATGAACCTTGTTTGTAATTATCACCTCAACTTTGTAATCATTCACCCGCATAGCTGTAATATTTTGTTTTGCACGTCAAGATATTTTACCATGTACAGTCAGTAATCTTCGTTTTCAGTTTGGAGTTAATCACACTTGGTATTTTTGAACTAGTTTTACTCACAAGGATTCAAGATCAAATCCCAGGAAGACCACACAATGCAATGGGAAAAGGAGGTGAAGCAAATTGTTTTGAGCCCAAAGCACCAGATCTGTTGGACATATATCCTGACATCCAACAACAATTATAGTAGGGCAAGGAGGAAATGAAATTCCCACTAAAACTTTTTTTTCCTTATAACATGGTAATTTAGGGCACGTTATCTAGAAAAATGAGAACGAATTTTACGAACCTAAAAGAAATTTTTGTCCAAAACTGAGTCATTTAGAAAAAATATCTCGTTTTTTTAATAACTGTCACGATTTTATATTTTTGAATGGATCATTGGATCCTATTTTTCAGGATGTTTTGAGGAAAAAGCTCATGGAAGTTGTTGACTTGGATGCTACTTCATGAAATTCAACTTGTTGATCCTTATCTCCAACCATGACTCCAACCAAAACATGATCTTTAGATGCAAATAGGATTAGGAAGTTTTCTGTATGCATGTATTTGATGAAGTACGCTATTATTTTTATATTTTTTAATTAAGTTTTTTTAGAAACTTGTTTTAGTTTGCAGTATTTCCTATAAAGACAATTTATAAAGAAAGAAAAGAGGTTGGATTTTACTGAAAGCATTTTCATTATGGTATATTTGAGAAGTCTTAAATATATTATAGTTTTTTATGAGAATTTTATAGGAAATTCATGTGTGGTAGTTCCTTGTAAGTTTTCTCTTTGTTATAAAAACGTTTCTTCATGTCTGGAAATTTTAGTGTATGAGATCTAGATTCATTTATGCTCCTTCTCAAATTTCTCAGCCAGTAGTATTTTTTACCTCAATCAACTATAAATTCTATCTCATTTTAGTCCTTTCCTTCCAAACTCTCAATTTGTCAAAGGATTTGTTGCTATCATGCTTTTTGCATCTTACTCATTAGATATAGCATTACTTGTTAGAACTTGACTCCATGCCCAATGTTGTGTTTTATAAACCCCCCAACCAAATTCTATCCTATGAACTAAATATGGTCACATAACTCAATTGCACAACCTACTACTACAATGACCTAGAGTAGTTGAGTTTTAGGGAGAGATCCCTCTCCAGGTTGAAGGGCCAACTTTCAACCTAAAAGAGGTTTGAGGTTACCTTGGAGGTTTCTCGCAACTGAGTTTCCTCCAAGAGGTAACATTTTGGCATCATTGTCAAGGAATGAAAGGCACATTTTTTCCCCAATCGATTTGATTGTTGAAGATTAGATCTTTGAGGGAAAACAAAGATTTGGATATTAGTTTTGGCTACAAGGTGTTTGCTATGGTGACTCCATTTTCAAGAATCCAAAGTTAGAAGCTTCCATGGCGACTCCATTTTCTGAAGGATTCATAGCTCAGATGATTCAATGGTTATTTCCTGACTTTGAACCAGACTCCAAATTTTCGTGACTTAACTGATCTTCTTAAATTCAAGTGTGAAGATGTATACATGAGATTATTTTATGATTCATTCCAAGGGAAGTGCCAAAATTGGATTGAATGTTTGTCTATGAAGTCCATAATATCCATAACAATATTTTGGGTTATCTTCTTGGAAACATGGATGGAGAAAGAAGAATTTGTAGTAGATCAGGTTTCCATTCAAGGTTTTAGAGAATGGAATGATGGCTATACTGATGGTGAAGTAGGTAAAAAAAATTATGCATTTTTTTCCTCTTTTCTAGAGTCATGCAAATGTAGCTCAGAAGAAAAGATTCATTTACTAGAAAAGTATTCCAAGGAAATTCAAATAGAGCTTGTAATCTTAGAGGATCAACAAATTTTTCCATATCAATATCATTCTTTTGGAATTTCTTCTCAACAACAATGAAAAGCCATATTGCTTCCCTCTATTATTGAGAGTGGGGAATTTTCCATTTTGGATAATGAATTTGAAATAGAAAATAGATCTGTGAAATTCAACCATGATTATCCAGTCATTGAATACCTTGAGGGTCATCAGATAGATCATCATTTTTATGATCCTGTAGTTGACTACATGGAGGGTTTTTTCAGTTTGAATTGTCAACCATTTTTTCACTGTGGATACAAATTACATCATGAGTTTCCTTCGCCACTATACTATCCAGTTTTGATTTTGTTGAAGCACAGTAAAAAAGGCACGGTATTTAAGAAGCTAATGGATTGGTTGCATTGGAATTTTTGTGTTATTTGATTGATCATTCATTTCAGCAGTTTAGGATAGATTGGTGTGCCAATAAGCTCAACACTCTAAACATTTTTTTCAATTTCAGTTTTCAATTTGCAGTGTGGTATAGTTTATAGTTTGCATGGTTACTGGTTGGGAGTCAGCCAATGGATCATGCTTCTGATATATGGGGTTCTTTTTTCCATCTATAATCAACAACATCCCTGTGAAGCCAATTGTTATCACACTAAACTTTTTTTTAAAGGTTTTTTCATAAAATGTTGATAGTTTTAGTCAGTGTCAGTGCTTTTGATGTAATAAATAGGGAAATTAATGATAGTGGGGTTATCAATGTTTTAGTGATATGATATAGTCTGCTAAAGAAATGTGTTGACAATAGGCTCATCAACAATTCCATTTTGACTGACAGGCCAACCGTCAGTGCTAAAACAAAATTTTAAATTTAAAAGGTTGTGATTATGCTGACCACGTCAGCGTCAACAATATCTTAAAACGTGTCTCTATTTGGCTCGATGGGGTAAAAAAGTATTGGCTAATAAGTGTTCTTGACCGCTATGAGTGAATGCTATTGTAATAATTTTACCATATGATACAAACCTCGTTTGTAATTATCACCTCATCTTTGTAATCATTCATCCGCATAGCTCTTATATTATGTTTCGCATGTCAATATATTTTACTATGTACAGTCAGTAATATTTTTTTTGGTTTGGAGTTAATCACACTTGGCATTGTTTAACCTGTTTTACTCACATGGATTTAGGATTGAATCTTGTGAACACCACACAACGCAATGGGAAAAGGAGGTAAAGAAAATCATTCTGAGCCCAAAGCACAGTATTTGTTAGACATATATCCTGACATCTAGAAAAAATTATAGCAGAGTAGGGAGGAGATGAAATTCCCACTATCAGCAAATTCTAAAACAACATGAAGAAAGGAAATGCTGACCGTCAGTCTGTCAATGAAATTTCCAGTTAAAACTTTATTTTTCCCGTACATCACAGTAATTTTAGGTATGCTTTCTAGACAAATCAGAACAAATTTTATGAAACTGAAAGAATTTGTTGTCCAACACAGACCCATTTCGAAACACCCCTCTCAGTTTTCTAAAAACTATCATGGATTTGGATTTTCGAAGGGATCCCTAGACACTATTTTTCAAGATTTCATGAGGAAAAATCTCATGGAAGTTATTGAATTGGATGCCACCTCACTAAATTCAACTTGTTGATCTTTATCTCTAGCCATGACTCCAACAACAACATGATCTTTAGATTAATATAGGATTAGGAAGTCTTCTATATGCACGTATTTGATAAATTATATTATTATTTTTAGATTTTGTAGTTAAGCTTTCCTAGAAAATTGTTTTAGTTTGCAGTCTTTCCTATAAAGACAATTTCTAAATAATTAAAAGAGGTTGGATTTTACTAAAAAAAAAATCATTCTAGTATATTTAAGCAGTATTAAATATACTACAGCTTTTGATGAGCATTTTATAGGAAATTCATGTGTTGTAGTTCCTTGTCAATCTTCTCTTTGTTATAAAAACTTTTCTTCATGTCTGGAAATTTCAGTGTATGAGATATGGATTCATTTATGCTCTTTCCCAAATTTCTCAGCCATTAGTATTTGTTACATCAATCAACTATAAATTTTGTCTCATGTCAGTTCTTTTCTTCCAAACTCTCAATTTGTCAAAGGATTTGATGCTATCATCCTTTTTGTATCGTACTCATTAGATCTGTAGCTTTACTTGTTAGAATTGGACTCCATGTTGAATGGTGTGTTTTGTAAACTTCCCAACCAAATTTTATCCTATGAAATAAATCTGGGTATAGAACTCAATCGGAAAACCTACTACTAGAATGACCTAGAGTAGTTGAGTTTAGGGAGAGATCCCTCTCTAGGTTGAAGGGATAGCTTTCAACCTAAAAGAGGTTGGAGGTTACCTTGGAGGTTTTCCCGCAGCCGGGTTTCCTCTAAGAGATAATAGTAGGCAAGCCTACAACTAATACAGGAGGGTTGAGAGATTTTTAGAGGAAGGTTAAGAAGGTGAAAAATCCACAGAGGTTTGAATTGATCTCCAAATTACCACCTTCATCCCAGACTACTTGACCAGAAGTAAGTTCCACCATCTCCTTCATCCATCCATTACATTCCATGCAAATTTTACTCCAATTCTATAGATAATGGCAATCTAATTGTGAAATTAAGAGGTATCTTGAGAAATATAATGATTGAAACATAGGCAATTTTCACTAGCAAGGAATTTTTGACTCACTACTGCCACTAAATTACACACTGAAGCTATAGAAGAAATATATCTCCATCACTTAATTAAGAACATACAAAAGAGATGGGGGGAGGATTCAACATGAAGGATCCATCAAATACCAAGAGTATCCACCTATACCCTCCTGTGGTAGACATTTTTAGAAGACACCAGTGGCTAGGATTCTTCGAGTTATTGAAAGGGTATGATGATGACCTGCTTTTGAATTTTCCATGGATCTGAATTAAAAAATAGAGGACAGTGCCACCACTATGGTGAGGTGGTTGGCTATCTCTCTCAGCCCAAAATAATTAATAGAGTAACAACCCTACCTCTAGGGATCAAGTAAAGAAGAGAAGACAAAGCTGCCAGTGTCATTCTGAAAAATAATTTCTTCACTACCAGTGAAAAGTATGTTGAGCATAAGAATGGAGTTAGGAGGGAAATCCCACCTTATCCTGGGGATGAGGTGGCCTACCATATTATGAAATACATACCCTGTGAGCGAAGAACGAGTGTCGTATATTCTTACCACTTTATATTACCTCATGAACTCAAGTTCCAGCCAGAATTGCCTCTTGCTCAAAGACTTAGTGTGCCATACTTCCTCCTACAATCCATAAGGAAATGATTCAAAAAGTGAGAGAGGGAAAACATAAACACCAAGGTCACCATGGAATCATTAAACTAATAGTGGTGGATGCCATGAGAAATTTGATAATCCATGATAGATAAACCTTCATAGAGACACAAACCCTCACACCAGGTGAGACCCCAACCTCTAGTGTTGGAGGAAGAGAGGGAAAAATGGAGGAAGAAGAAGAAGGGGAAAGGATAAAATAGGAAGAAGTAGTAGGGTCAGAAGAAAAGGAAAAAGAGACAGAATCATAAAGGTTGGGAGAAGAAGCAAAGATGAAAATAGAGGAAGAAGAAGAAACAAAGGTAGAGGTAGGAGGAGCACAAGATGAAAAATAAGAGGGGGGATAATAGAAAAAATAAAGTCCTAAGAAGAGTATTGAGCCCAGAGAAATAAAGCTACCCCAAAGAAAACAATTTTGTCTCCATGAACCACTGAACAAGATGTAGCTACAACTTTAGCTACCTTAAGCACCCCAATCAAAACTAAAATAAAGAGACAAAGGCAAGCCCCCCTAGTTTTTAAGACTAGGAAAATCACTAAGATCAAGAAAGGGTAGCCACAAACTCCCACAAAGGTCCCCATCATAATTGAGAAGTCCCCAAGCAAGAATGAGGAGGTAGGACCAACTGAAGTAAAAAAATGAAGAAGTCAACTCTCCAATACCAAAAACAAAGTCTCCTATAGAATATGTAAGGAGGCCTAACACCAGATCAACGTCCTTCAAATAACTCAAGACACCAAAAACCCTACAACAAGAAGAAAAAGGGAAACTACAAGAGGGAAAAAGTATGCTACAAGAAGGAGAAATTATGATACAAGAGGGACATAGAGTGCTACAGGAGGGACAATAGGTGCCACAATAGCTACAGGAGGTAGAAACCTTCCCGAGAACCTTTGATAAGGACTTCCTAGAGCTCCGAGAGCCTAGTCCACAACCTAGCCTAAACTCCTACTACAAATTCATTGAAACAGGGAGAATTATTCCCCAAAAATATGCAGTCCCACTTTTTATGAGTTAGAAACAGAAAAAGGAAGAACCCACATATGGATGAAAATTGCTAAATCTAAGAAGATACAGGATGTGGGCCTCATGGAAGAAAAGGTCCTTGAAAGGAGTATATTAAGTGATATGAGAATAAGAGAGTCCACAATGATGGAGAAACTATAGGCATAAAATATGTGGTTGAGAGAGAAGCTATAGGAAAAGGAGACACAACTTACCACAATGGAAAGCCTCTCCATGGAGGCATTATAGTGCATACAACCATCAAAGTCTTATGCCCTCTTTCTCAAAGAATAGTGGTTGCAATTCTAGATTAAAACCTTAGCACAACATGGATCTATTCCCTTTTAGGATTACAAATAGTTCGTTGAGTTTTGCAAACAAGATAAAATAGAGGACAAGGAAAAATTGGCTGAGTTTTGCATACAGAACCTCACTCTGACATATATGAATTTTTGGGATCCCAATGTAAGATTAGGGGATACAGAGCTGATGGCCTTAGTATCCTGGATGACTCATGAGGAGGCAAGAGCTGAGGAAGTGAAAAGAGCAATGGAAAAGGAGGAAAAGGAACCATCATATATTAGGGCAGAGCTAGTGAACCCAATGGTTTTCATTATAAATCATAGTGTCATCTCCAATGATGTTGATTTAGCACCTAAATATCTTTCCAACCAAGAAAAATACATCCTACATCTTGAAGACACATTCAAGTTGTTGGGAATAGAAATTCGGCAAACCTTCCAGAGGAGATGGCATGCCTTATCCCATAGCCACCAAATCAAAGAATATCGCTCTCCTGAAAGGCTAAGGGATGCCTTGGAGAGAACACCACTATAAAAGAGGACCATGCAAAGGTTGAAAGTTAAGCGGGTAGGACTCAAGTGCAGTCCACCCTTGCTGCTAGGCCTACAGGAAGTAAGAAATGAGGAAAAAGCGCAGAAAGAATGGACATAAATAGAGAAGAATGCAAGTTTCTATCCTCAATAAGGAAAGCCATATGAAGGGCCTTGGGATGTTAGGGAGGCCATCAAGGCCATGAGAGAAGTACACATGGATGACTAAGTTTCTTAGAGGATGAGAAACAATTTCAGTAGGGGAGTGATGATGAGGCTCACCAATAGGTACATTATAAGGTTCATGATTCCATCCTCCAGCTTTAGAACTATCTCTTTCTCACATTTATTTACATTATTTGTTATAGGATGCTCAGTGAGAAGGGTAAAAGATGTTTGTTATGTCATGTGGCCTAATATGGTTTAATTGCAGGAAATAGAGAAAGTTTTGAGATGATTTCTATGCAGGGGCTCAGAGTTGAAAACAATGAGAAATTCTAGGGGGTTGTGTACCTCTTTAACTCCTTCCATCATCCCAATATCACAACACTATCTCTCTCACCAGCTCAAGGTCATTGGTAACGAAGAAAATGAGGTCATTAGCAGCAAAGCAAGTGCAGTTAATGAGGAACAAGATCCACCATTCTTGATTTATGGGAGACAAACATTCCTATTTTCTAGGGATCTGCTAGTAGCTACCCTCTTGTATAAATAAGCATATAAAACAGCTCATTGGGATTCTAGTTTTGTTTTCAACTAGGTAGATATTGATCTTAAGACTTGGCATTGTTCTTTTTTACTGTTGTGTGATGTATTAGACATTGGTTCAATGATAATCAAAAGAAAATTATTGATCCATCACTGAGTTAGTTCCAGAGGGTTGAAGATATTGGGTTTGGTCCCAACCCCAGTGGCTTAGGTCCCTCTTGTGTATTTGTATCTCTTTTAGTTTCAAATTATTATTTGGTTTCTTTCATTTCAGTAGAAATTAATCCATTAAAATATGTGATTGCAGCCTCTACCTCATCTCTCATGGGAGCATGAATAGAAGTATTTACAACCATAGTCCAAGATTGTCATGTTTATGATTTCTTGGAAGAATATTTGTGTTAGTCATCCATTTTACATGTGCTTTATATAACTTAGGAGTTTATTTATTGATTAGATCATATTTTTTGCATCGATTAGATGGAATTTAAATTCAACTCATCTTTTCCACTTCTAGTTGTTTCATTTTGTCAATGATAAATGGGTATATGCATGTGATGATTGCAGGGATGTTTGGATATGTAGGTAATGACACCTCCATCATCTCCATCTTGGAATTCATCACCTTCTCTTATGAATCCAAAAAAATTTCCTAAAAATTTTGTCCAAAAATATCATCTTCCTAGGTTCACTGAGAGCATCCCTCCTAGTGCAAAACAGGCCTTCCAAACACTTTGAGATTGGATAGGGGCGTTGTTCACCCTTCACTCATCTACCTCAACCTCCATACACCTTTCCACACGTTTAATCCATCATTTACACCTCCTAAACCTTCTCGACAACCTTCCTGTAGCGTTACAGACCTTCTTGTAGCAATACAGGGCACCTATAGCAAGCTCATGTAGCACACCTGTAGCAATCTGTTTCACCACCAGTTTTGATCTTTCCTGCCATTTGGAATTAATTTAGAAGTAGGTTGTAGAAATTTCTCTATAGATCAGCTAGCTCTGATACCATGTAGAAATTCTACAAATCTCCCTCTAAGACCATGTAGAAAATCTAATGTATTTCCACCTTGTATGATAGTACAAATAGTGGGGTTTTTAGCTGAGGCTTTCCCCTGAGTATTTTCTATGTTTCATGTGAATTGATTCATCTTCTTATGGTTATATGTGTTCAGCTCTAATTCATCTCAATCTTTAAGCTTCCGCAAGTTTGATATTAGAAGTAGATTATAGTATTTTGCTTTCGTATATTGCATTATCAGGCTAATCTACAATCATATTTTCTACTTGGTCTTAGAGGTAGATTTGTAGAGAATTTGCAGAATTTCTACATGGTATCAGAGCTAGCTAATCTATAGATAAATTTCTACATGGTATCAGAGCTAGCTAATCTATAGAGAAATTTCTACATGGTATCAGAGCCAAGTTTATCAAAGCATTGAACAGTATACAGAGAAGAGAATTCGAAGTTTGAAGTTCGGGGTTGTAGGTGCAAATTGAATTCATATCATATAGTAAAAAAATAAATAAAAGAAAATTGAGATGGGACATTATGTGACTAATTGGCCATTGAAGAAGTCCAAGAAGGGATCCTCGGAAGGATCGAAAGGTGAGGCATTAGCCTCTCAGTTCGAAATGGACTTTACCCTCATTGCATGCATGGTGACATCGATGATGGGTTGTGGTTGGTATCTTGACAGTGGAGCTTCATTCCACATGACCAGCGATAAAATTTATTCAGTACCTTGAAGGAGAAATACCTCAAGATGCGCATAGAGATGGGTGACGACGAAAGGTATAGTGTTTCAGGAGTGGTCATAGTTGCTTTTCAGAGGGGGCATGGAGCTTCTATCACCTTGACAGATGTGAAGCATGTGCCTGGACTGAAGAAGAAATTGGTATTGGTCGTGATGTTGGAGGACAAAGGCTACAATGTTGTCTTCAGTAAAGGAAAGGTTTTCCTTAGACACATCACCATGAGACAAGTGAAACAGATCAGTTCATGAGTTAAGAACCTGTATGCTCTTGAGGTTTAAGATGCATGAAAATCCTTGAGGAGCAAGTCAAATGTTAGAGACTTGGTGGTTGAGAGGGAGAGTAAATTACCTCTCAACATGCAGTCCCAAAAGAATTCTTAGACAATTGTGGAGGAGCCACAATTAGAGTTAGTAGAGGGATCACATGCAACGATACCTCCAGGTGTGAGGCGGGGTGATGTGAAGTGATAGTCTCAAGAAGGATGAAATTGGGCAGGGTCCATTGAGAGGTTTTATCTCATGGATTGTACCTTACTACGGGATCCCAAAGTACATAATAGCGAGAGGAATCAGTGGGATTGATGCAATCAGAGATCAAAGTGATAGAGGCTAGAGCAGTTAGATACTGAACAACGCAAAGAAGGATTGACAATAGTGTAGAAAGGCTGAGTCAGCAGAAGTGCAAAGTTTTTAGTTGACAAAGGCAATAGCAGTGAGAGACTTTGATGACAGATGCATCATACTGATTTAGGTTGGATGTTTTTTTGTTTCTGGAGTAGCTGGAGCTACAACACTCGAGAGAAGTGTTGCATGCAGAACATTCCAAATGTTCAAGATTGGGATCGACTTGAATTCCTTTCTTGTTGAGAGGGAGTGTTTAAAATAGCAACAATAAATGATAAAAATAGAATCCAGAATATTCCAATTTTAATTTTTCCTTGAGTTAAAATTGTGAATTAAATTTGAAATTATTCTCACCAACTGCTTGGAAATAATTAATTAATTCATTATGGATTGATTAGTTGGAGAAATTCAAGTTAGAAGTGTTTGTGAAGTCATGCAATAGTTATCCCTTAAATTGAGGAGATTATCCCTTAAATTAAGGAGATTATCCCTTAATTAAGGAGATAAGATTGAGTTGTGTTTGAGTTGTAATTAGTTAGCTCAGTTTACTGAGTTAAGTCCAGTTAAATTAGTTCCAAACTGTTTCAGGAACTAATTGTGAGTTCAGTCAGTTAATGCATGCATGCATCCAACTAGTGTACTCCAAATAACTGAAGATTCTCTCATCATTAACTCATGCATGTCTATTCTAAGAAAGACCCAGTTGAGATTAAAGATAGGGACATTGTACTATCAGTTGCATGCTTTCTCCTATAAAGGAAACTCATGTATGCAGAAGGAATAATGTTCCTTGAGGATTGCGTAGTTTTGAAGTGTGTTACAGAAGTGTGTGAGAGTAGTGTTCTATTGGCTGAAGGAGATCATCCCAGAGGAATTGTGCAAGGAAATAGGAGCTTGGAGGGTAGAGGAGAAGGCTTGTGAGAAGCTTTGATTGCCTATGACAATCTAGGAGGATTGTATTGAGAGCTGGCTAGCTGTGAGAGCTAAGGCTTTGCATAATTCTGATGTATTTCCACCATGCATGATAATACAGATAGTGGGGTTTTTAGATGAGGATTTCCCCTGAGTATTCTCTGTGTTTCATGTGAATTGATTCATCTTCTTACGGTTGTATGTGTTCAGCTCTGATTCAGCTTGATCTTTAATATTCCGCAAGTTTCATAGTAGAAGTAGATTATAGTATTTTTCTTTGGTATATTGCATTATTAGGCTAATCTATAGTCAGATTTTATACATGGTCTTAGGGGTAGATTTGCAGAGCTAGCTGATCTATAGAGAATTTCTACATAGGTTGACCCTCAAATATGACTGCATGAGCAAGGAAACCTCGTAGGCCACTCCAAACCCTCTTTTTCCTTCATTGCAAAATCAGAATAGTGTTAGTTTCCTTATCACATATTTGGCACAAATAGAACATTGATTTATATGAAAGTGTGAGCTAGTTAGATGCTACATAGAATCTCGAATTATGTTTTGATAGGTTAACTTATTTTCTACAAAGTAGATCTTATAACTAAATAAATGATTTCAACATAATGTAGTTTCATTTCCACTAGTAGTTTAGCTCTGTCTTTTCATGAATTGATTCCATATCATTTGAAAGTTGAATTTAATAGCATTTTTATTTTCATAGTTAGAGGTAGCTTCTAGATTTCACCTTCAATAACTAGTTTTCATTCTCATTCAGTAGGAGGAATGGTTTTGGAGAACTATTAATCAAATGTCCTAGTTGAGGGTGGCATGCATAGAATCCCATCTATTGTGCATATAGCACCATCACCTCGAAGTTTTTACGAACCCTAGGTTGATAAATAGAGTTGAGGAGCCATTGGGAGTTGCAACACTCTTGGTGCAATACCAGGGTTCACTAGAAAGTTTACTTGGATGAATGGATTATGTTGAGTTGTTTAAAAAGGCATATCGAGGTTCTATGGTTAATACTAAAAAAGTCCAAACAAATGCAGATTTCATTAAATGTAAAAAAAAAAATTGTATATTTTTCTCACCTTTTGGCATTTTATTTGGACACATATTTTGCAAGAAAGGATTACTAATGTATCTGGCCAATATTTTGGTTATAGTGGATCTACCACCACCTATGTCAGTTAGAAAGTAGCATCCTATCCTAGGAAATATAAGGTATTACCAAAAGTTTATTCAAGGACATACACATATAACTACCCCATTGGATAATTTGTTGAAGAAGGAGACAAGGTTCCAGTGCGATGATGGGTGTTAGAATGCCCTAGATGCCTTAATAGAGAAGCTTGTGACCGCACCAATTCTAGTATTCCCACACTGGCAGAAGGAGTTCCATGTGCATGTCGATGCTTCATTTATTACATTGGGAATGATTTTAGCACATCCTAGGGAGGGATAATTACACCATCCCATCTCTTTTGTGAGCAAGAAGTTGTCTATAACATAGAAAAACTACACCACAATGAAGAGAGAGGGACTCATGATGGTGTATGCACCTCAAAATTTTAGAAATTATCTACTGGGTAGCAAGTTAAAATTGTACATAGACTGCACTGAAGTACCTCGTCAAAATACCCATGCTGGGGGGTTGCGGGGGCGAATTTGCAAATGGTTGTTGTATTTACAGTAGAGCCTGAAAAATTAGACGTAGCGTCAGATCATTTTGTTGGCATTATAATGTTTCCATTGATGTCAAAAAATGTTTAGAACTATTTCCCTTGTAATCGTGGCCACTATGCCTAATATTGGTCTAATTTATGATCTTCTATGATTGTTATAATGTCTCAAGGTTGCATATTACTATCATAAATTTGCGCTACAAATTTGGTGGAAAGAGGTTACAAACTTCAAGTGTTATGGTATCTTCTCTAGAAAGTAGTTTTCTATAGGGCGAAAAAAACAACATTTTCTCTAGCATGTTCATACTATCCGAAAAAAAATAGTCTTTGGAAGAAAGTTTCATCCAAGTGAAGATTGTTGTAGATGTATTTCCTGAAATTTACACACACTTAATTAATTCCACTAGATTTTTCTATGTTTTTTACACTTGCTATTTGGTCAAAAAGTTTGAGGAATGTTGTTCTTCATCTAGAAGATGATTAAAGTTGACAAATATCTTGCATTTAATGAATATGAAAGTATAAACCTAACCAAATCTATAATGTATGAACATATATAATTAGCTCTACATTACTCTAATTGCATTTATTATTTTAATCACTAAAGGAAAATTACTTATAGGACAATGTTTTATGATGTTGAGGTTGGTTCTTTTGTGTGTGAGAGAGAGAGCTTGTGCGTTGTGTGTGTAGAATTCTTTTTTATTTAGTGTTTGTAGTAGATCAGTGAAAAAATATAGAGAGTTAATTTAGAGATCAAAAAGGAAGTATCATTCAAATTGTTATGTAGGGATTGAATAATTAGCTCGAGGGAAAATTGTCGAGGATTGTTCTATCTTTCAGAAAAGTGATGAGCTAATTTCAAGTGGAAACTAAAGGGTAGTGGCTCTTTGTTGGTCATGACCAATAAAACTCATTGCCAAGGACTATGGCCTCCTTTCTAGTAAATGCTAGTTAAAGATTACAATTGAGAGGATTCTTAAATTAATAGGGAAGAAAAATAAACAAAATAGTTTGGTGGTTTTCAAATACAAGAGGCTTTCTACCTAAAATATTGATATCTTTATGTGGTGTTGTTTGTGTTTGATTTGTTGCATGTGTTGTTAAAGTTATAAATTTTGAAAAGTTATCATCTTTCAATAACTTGTAATGTTCATGAAATATTGATTCACCCACCCCCCCCCACCCACCAGTATTTTTATATCCTAACAAGTGGTATCCTAGGAAAATCCTTTTGTTAGAAATGTAGATCACTACTTATAAGAGGGGAGGGATGAATTAGTAGTGATGGCACTTATAAAATTTTCACCAATTGATTAATATTTTAACCATTAACAATATGAAACACATAGGGAGAAATCAAACCCTCAAACATAAACAAAAAACAATAAAAACATGCAACACATAAGACATTGATGATTCCTGATGGAAACCTCAGAGGAACAAAAACCACTCGTTGTTATTGTACTGCTTCTTGTTCTCTTATTGTTATATGAATACATTATTTTATATCTTTCGACTAGCCACCACTAGTTAGGAAACACTACCCCTTTGAACAATATTGCTCGCCACCACCATCTAGGAAGTCTCTACTCACAAGAATTTGCAATTCACCACCTGTTCGAAGCCACCACTCGTATTAAGCCTCGCCCAACCACCAATGGACTATCCAACCACCACTAGATGGAGATACCACTCCCAATATATTATATTTTTAGCCACCACTACTAAAGAGTTGTTGAGTCCCAAACTTCATCTTCCCTACATACCTTTTTAGCCTTTTTCTCCAGTTACCTGAACCTCCAAGCTATCAAATCATTGCATATTAGTTTAAAATGAGCATATAAATGGTTTCCTAACTATGTCTTCTGACTGCTGTTTGATTTAGATTTTTGCTCAATCAGCTACGGAATCTTGTCACTTTCCGCAGCCAGAATCAGTTTCCGCAGCCTTTTTGTTAAATTCTATGCTACAGGTGTCTACTAAAGAACCCAGCCACATGGGCAAGCTACAAATGATGTGGACATGGAACGTGTCCCCTTGGTTCAGCCAAATCATCCATAGAAGCCCGCGGTCAAAGCCGGTCAAACGGTGGTCAACACTAGGAGTTTTGCGGTGGCAGGATTCTGTTTTCATCACGAGGAGGATTCAGTGGCAAGATCCTGATATTTAGGAGGTGTACTAACACCTGGGCACTTCCCGTGAACCGAATCCAACAAACCACCCTCCTTGGATTTACTTCCCAGGGCTACCATGCTACTAAATTTCCGATTATGGTCTTTTATGTGTCTGTCTACCAGCGCAGACCTTAGGAATTAGTTATGTATTTCCTGCTATAAATAAAGCATCTTCGTATGCGTATAGGCTAGCGGATGATATGTAATCTTGACTGTTTTTACGAGCCATCGAGCCGAGACTTAGTTTTTTTATTTTATGGCTGCATTGCAATATATGAGAAGACACTGATTTTGAGTTCAAATCCGTGATTGGTTTCTGATTGGCCGAGGTTGCAGAGGGCCCCTGTACACCCAGGTCCTATAGTTGTTGTATAGATTTATGTTTTTCTTCATGTTATGCTCTTGATGCCATAGATGTTTGCTGTATATATTACCTTGCAAATGGTGCTTATGTTATTTGTTGTCCATAGCTTCTTTTATGATTTCAATTGATTGTCAACTGATCAGTGTTTTCATTTCAGATTCTAATAGAAAGCCCGGGCAGTGCATATAGATTTTTGATGACTAATGAAATGATGGAATTATCTTGTCCTTCTGCGGATTTGTTTACTTAGTTCTAATTCCGGCATTGTTTATTTCTTTAGTTTTTCTTTGTTCATTTACTTTTCTGCAAGATAGATATTAGACTATTCATATCATTCTTCAGTTACCTCCTATAGCCAGAGCGAGTCGAATGGTGAGGGATTGAGTGTGGATGTATAGTTTGATACTAGTTTATTTACTTTTGCAAGTTAGTGATTAGATTACTCATATCATTCTCGGTTACCTCCTATAGCCAGAGCGAGTCGAATGGTGAGGGATTGTAGGATGAATGTGTAGTTTGATCTTAGTTTTATTATGAGCAATTTAGATATCATATTACTCAATTTGTGTATGATTACCTCCTATAGCCAGAGCGAGTCGAATGGTGAGGGGTCAAAAATGAGTTGATGTGATATGATTTAGTTTACTTTGCTTACAGTTTTTGAATTGCTTTGTGTTCAGTCTTTTCCTTTTTTTTATACAGCAGCAAGGATACTGGGTTTCATAGTCACTAGTTCACTATTTTGTTTAATTAGAATCTAGGCACATCTTGATTTCATCATTGTAAGTTTAAAAACATTCTGAACACTTTGAAGTTTGGAAATTATTTTAAAGGCCACCATTACCTTGAATAATTTTGTCCATACTTGATTATTAGAATTACCATCTCACATTAGGGAATCAACAAGAAGATAAATCCGAAAACAAATCAAAAACTAAAAATGACAAAGAAATAAGAAAACGGTTATCTTGCATATATAGTGCACTTCACTTCAGCAGTTTACGACTCCCGCATTGACAATTTATATAGAAATTTAGGACACACTAAATTGACCAAACATTTTGGCACCGTTGTCGGGGAAGTGAAACTAGGTAGCCAAATTCTTAAAAAAAAAAAAACAAGAATATTTCAAGGAAGGTAAAAATAGATGATTTCTCAAAGTATGCTCTCCTCTTGCACCTAGTGTGACCTGGAGGATCAGAAAACAGAGTTATTGATTCAGTAATTTCTTAAGTATGCTCTCTTCTTGCACCTAGAGTGATCTGGAAGATCAGAAAGAGAATTATTAACCCGACTTGAAGAAAATAAAACTGGCATGCATAGAGCAAGAGATTCTAGGGGAAGGTTTATAGCTAGGGCCAAGAGTTCGATTTTTACAACTCCATCCACCCCAAGGTATAGGCAAGATACACCTCCAACATCTCCAACTCATACTCCTAGCCTTAGGATCCCTGGAATTCAAGAGGCAATAGTTGAATTAGGAGACTCTCCCACACTATCCACCAAATGTGAGTTAGGGAAAGACCCTTTCTTTACTTCTACAGGAAAACACATTGTAATTGAGGAAGTAGAATCACCTGAAGAAGAAGAGGGAGAAATTCCTCCTCGTTCGCCATTAATAGAAGAACCAGAGGACTCTGAAATCTCTGAGGAAGCTATCATGATAGAGGAAGTAGTAAACGGATTTGGAGGAGGTAGAGGTAGAGGTAGAGGTAGAGGAGGAGGAAACAATGGAGGAGGTAGAGGTAACAACGGGGGAAACAGGGATGGAGATAAATCATTTGGATTTCCTATAGTTGATGAGGAATCTCGAACAACAATGAAAAACATCTCACCATATGTCCTCCCAAACTTTTATGGGTTGAGAATTGAGGACACTGAAACATTTTTATTTGAGTTTGAAGCCGTGTGCCGAACTTATGATTACATGGAAGATGCTCAAAAACTCAAGTTGTTTCCTTCAACATTGAAGGGAGCTGCTCTAAAATGGTTCATGGGATTAGTCACTCAAACTATTAGGACTTGGAATGACATGAAACAAACACTTTTGGATAGATACCTGGACTATTGTATGCCCACCAATCATAAGGATGAGGTATTCAAAATGGTACAAAAAGAAGATG
>APFE030933449.1:13642-67312 GCA_000404065.3 Pinus taeda
AGGCAAATGATACATTTGCCTCAAATCTTTTGGCTTGAAAGACCCAAAAATCCTTCCATCTTTTGCGACGAAAGTTCTGTCTGTGATAGGAATTTCTTCAATTGCCCATTTGATAACATCGGTGTATGGAAGCATTTTCTCCCTTGCCGCTATCCTATGTAGGAAGGAATCGGCCAAGTCTTTGAGAGTGCACTCTTATTTTTTTGATGAATCTGCGGTAACCTGTTCTACCACCTGCTCAGGTTTCTCGGCCTCTAACAAATCATAAGTTCCTTGCCAAGTTGTTCTGGCAAGGCCCGCGCACGTCGTGTCTGATATCAGACCTTTCTTGCTGTTTACTATCGCTTGTGGCGCGGCTGGTGAATCGATAACGCCTGCAACCTTCTTCTGCTTTTTACCCATTATGCTTGAATTGCTTTGAAAATCTGTATTCTACACAGAGAGGTGGTTTCGGCGTAACACAGAGATAACAATGAAACTCACAGTTGATAGTAAAATAGAAAGAAGAACGTGGATATACTTTGTTTTTATTAAAACAGCGCGGAGACGATCTATAGGCAAATCCGAGGGTATGGATTCATTAAGGGACCGTATAGGACCTTCCACCTTATAAATGCTCATTAGTGCAATATTTTACCGAAAGATCTTTTAAATCATGCAATGGGCGTACTGGCGGCCGAGCGGGGATGATTATGCCTTAATTTTCATTAAATCGGGCTTTCCAATCACTTTAACGGCTTTTCGTTGAGAACTGTGCCTTATCGCATCGGATCGGGCAGGGGCGCGTGGGTAGTTTTAACAATACTTTGAATATTGCCGATCGCCGATTGCGATATCGCATCGGCGAAAGGCCTATGCGCATTAAGGATTCAACAGGGGAAGCCGTCGATCGCCGATTGCGATATCGCATCGGCAAAAGGCATATGTACAATGCTTGCGGTACAAAGGGGATTGTTGATTGCGATATCGCCGATAGCTTTATTGCGTCGGGGTTTTAACGAGGGGCGCGAAAGTGGTGCACAAGGGATTTTGCCGATTGCGATATCGCCGATAGCTTTATCGCGTCGGGGGGGGAGCCTTTTGATTGCTTAGTGCATCCTTTATGTTATTGCGATATGCGATCTTGCGATCGCTTTATCGCGATAAACACATATTTGCTTATTTCCAATTTTTTAAAGGGATATGGCTTTTGAGGGTAAGTTTATAAAGCGCTCCTTTGATTTGTTGGACTTTTACAAAGTAAGAGTTTTGACATCAATTTTATTTCAAGAGGGACCCATTTCATATTTTAATGGTTTTGTAAATAAAAATAATATGAAATGGGGGGTTGTTTGCAAGGCACAACAGGTTATACTAGAAGTTGGTTGCGACATGTTTCTATTATATATTATGTCATGGTTTGAAGTCAAATTTGGTTATAATTCAGTGGTAACTAGCTTGTTGTTCCATGCTCATTTTTATGATTCATTGTTCTTTATGGCTTATTGTTTTGTGATTTTGGATCGTTGTTTTATGGCACATTGTTTTGGGATCATGGTTCACTCGTAAGTTCTTTTTGGTTTGTTGTTATAGTCACTGATGAAAATATATACAGTCTTAGTTCATGTATTACACATTAGATTAATCACCTAACACCAAGACATGTGAGAAGATTTATAACACCTTGGATTAGTAATGAATGACATGTGGAGTAATATGGAAAATAGAATGATGCATTGAGTAGGTGTCATTTGGACAACATTACATTGGATGAGTGTTGAGCTGGTAAGACTAAAAATATCAAACGATGGTTGCAGATTTCTCGAGGAACTTGATTGACTCAAGTCTCCAATCAAAAGGTTACACATATGATTGATATACCTCAAGAATATGTACACATAAGAAAAGGTGGTTACATATGCATTGTACATGTGGTTGGTTATCAACACACTACGAGCGGTGTAGAGTCATAACCAAACTCGCAATTAGAAATAAATATAAGTCCCAAGGAGTATGTATTAAGTCACTTTGTATGGGTATATTAGTGATGTGGTGGAGTTGCATGGGTTGAGACCCATGTTCGAGTCCAAACACCTATCAAGTTGGAAACATAATTTTTATTATTTCTAATTTCCAATTTGTCAAATAATTAAAGATACCACTCGTGGCCGACGCCGGGATATGAAAACCTGTTGAAGGCCATATGAAAGAAGCATATTTATAGAGTATTTAATTTATGATATAGTTATGTATGGTTATTTTGAGTTTTGGGATCAATATTGGTATAAATTGGATTTCAAAAGAATTTGGGCGATTAATGATCATAGATGAATGTAGCTAGATGGGCATGATGCTCTTTTGAAACCTATTTAATGGCCAAAATCTCTTGGGTTTGTTTTGAGGGCCTATGAGCATGTAGAAGTTGTCTTGGATACATGATTTATATAGGTTTCAAGAAGGCTTTTGAATGACCATATTGAAGAGTTGGTTAAAGGAGACTATGGGAAGCAATATGACAACCATCAACAATGATTAATATAACATTTATGATAGCGATTGTAGTATGATAGTTGTAGATTGTGTGACAATGTAGTGATTGCAAGTTGTGTGGTAATGCAATTTAATGGATGTAGGTTTTGCAGTGACAAAGCTTGGAGGTTTTGATCGTAGTTTGTTGCATTCCTTTTGATAGCAAATTTAGTGATATATGATGATGGTGGATCTAGTTTGAAAATGATATGAAAAAGAGGTCCACAAGGAAGTTAAATAAGGAGGTGGGTGCCTCCACTACGGTTGGATCCTAAAGCAAGTTGAAGACTATTCATTGTTGAGGTTGGAGCCTAGATGATCTTGGTGGATATTGGTGGCCACTTGCCTATTCCACTTGGACCCCCACCATTTTTTCTTTCAGTTTCCTTAATTATAGCACAATTTACTATATTTGACAGTTTTTAGGGTCCTGAACTTCTAGATCCGTTTTGAGACCCTAAATGAAGTTTTTCTTTTGAAAATGTGCTATTTAGGTGTGTGGTAAAAAGTTGTTTTCCTCAGATGGATTTTTTTAACGAGGTATCATATGCGCCAAACGAAGATCGTATGGCAAAGTTACAACCTCAAGAAGTTGATGTATCAACTAACCCCAACGGGGTGCATAGAATTTTGGTGCTTCATCTTCTAGGGTTAACTTTTTGGATGTTTAGGGTTTTCCATTGTTTCTCAATAACAAAAAGGTCTTCGAGGCTCATTGCAATGCAAAGCTCAAAAGGGATATAGCTGTCACATCTCTTCTCAGAGATAAGTTACCATCACCCATGCTAGTCTATTTCCCTCCTGCATGTAAAAAATTTGAGTATTTGTTATTAATGAATTGAAGATCAATTTTCGTTGTAGCTCTGTGTTTTTATTTAAGTCTATATTTCATTTCATTCCTGCATAAATATGGATAAGTGCTATCTGAGTGGTCTGCTTTTTCTCTTTTTTTCTATGCATGTCCCCAATGAGGTCATGGTGTAAGGGGTTAGGATTTGAATTCGTTGAAACCTTGCAAGGTCGACCTCGCCGACCCCAATGACGTCCCATGGCGGAAGTAAAGAAAGAGAGGGAGCAAAATATCCTTTCAAAATATTTCTGGAAGAAGACCTTAAGCGATAAAGGAACGAGATTATGGATAAATTTTACCAGATCCTTTCAGGGGTATCAATGGGCGAAGCATATTCATCTAGAAGCCACCTTGGAGGTGCCACTCCCTTTGAGGTACAATTTAACTTTGAAATTTCTATATTTGAAGGCTAGATATTTGCAGATGCCATAGATAAATGGTTAAATCTACTAGAAGGATATTTTTTGGTTCATGGTTTTTCAATTAGGGAAAATATTACTCTTGCACTCCACAAAGTTGCCCCCCACATCAAGGATTGGGGGCAAGCATACTGTGAGCAAAGGGATGAGAATGAACCCTCACTGTTTTCAGCTACACCCACTTGGAATTATTTCTAAGAAGCTGTCAAGGAAAAATATTACCGTGTCAGCTCCTATAAAAATAGTATAAAATTTGTTTGTAGCAGAGGTGGGTGGGTGGATGTTTTAGCATATATTTTTTGGACTGTGCATCTACAATATACAAACAAACTGGTGCTTTACTATCCATACAAGCACCGGTTCTGCATAGAACATGGTGCACTGTGGAAAATTTATTTTTATAAAATAAAAAAACATGATGTGCTAAATAAAACTACACACCAGTGCTTGAATAATCGGTAGCACCGAAAAAGGTTAACTTTTAAAAATTGTCGGTGCTATATACACCCGTAGCACCAGTTCCCTTCATGTCATAAAATTCCCTGGTGCATAACAAGAAGGAGCATCGCTATAGGTTTTAAATTTCAAAAACATGTGGTGTTATTTTCCAATGATGCACCAGTGCTATAAATATGCCCCAAGGGCATCTTCTAAAGAGCAACGCTAGGCAATTTTTAATTCTTAAGAAAAGAGCAGTGCTATAGTCAAACAAATCACCAATGTGGTACCTATATTATAATTCCTCCAGGCATATTAACAAAATCACCACTATACATATTTTAATCTAAAAAAAAACAGTGCTCTTGGATATCCTCGGCACTGGTGCAGTTATAATAATGCACTAGAGGAGGGTTAAATAAAAAAAACCCTCCTGACCGTAAATTTCATTTTTACCATCTAAAGTGCTGGAGAGATCTTAAGCATCAGTGCCACTCTTGCCTCATGTAAGTGCCCTGACGTCAGTGCTTCTCTTTCTCACCATCCTTTTGTACGTACTCAGTGCTTGAATTTCCAATTTTTTCAAACCGCAGTGAAATTTGTTTTTCTCAATTACGTGTTAGCAATGCCTCCCTTATGAGCAAATATCTAGGTAATGTCTATGTTTCTCCCTAATTTGTTTTTTAGTGGATTAGAATTGTAAATTAGCTTAAACAATCCTTTATTTTTGTATTTTTTTCCCGCATAGTGTGCTCGATATGTTCGGTTCGCACTAATAGCAGTGCACCCTGTAAATTACAGGGTGCACCATAATTCGGTGTGTGAACATAAAACATCGCTATTCTTGTGGTACGTTTCATAAATGAAAATGCATTGGGAAAGCTATAAATTGTATGGTTGTGCATACATATTTTAGGTTATTCGTGATGGGTATATATTTACCAAATGTACCACAAAAATAATATTTAAAATATAGCTATAGCTAGGTGTGTTCGATAACCCAAACGTTCTGTAACAGTGTGATAAGGTTATACGTATGTACCGTGCATAAGTGTGACGTATTGCAATGAAAACTTAAATATGTGAACCAATAGTGGTGTGTCATATGTATGTGTATACCAATGTCTTGCGGTTGTGTTTTACAACACACCAGAGTCAATAAATGACTGTTTTTTAGGCACACCAATGGTTTTTCTTAATTGAAAATTATGTTTCCATATTTATAAATACATTTTTCATATATATATATATATATGAGGTTTATGTATCTTATATTCCAATCATGTTGCATAGACATTAGTAGAGGGAGCAATAGTAGGAGCAGGAGCAAATGGTGGACCAATACAATGTGGTCCAACCATGGGAGGTTAGAGAGAGGTAGAGGGATTTATTTGCTAGCCCTATTACCGCAATGACTTGAGAGCTCTTAAGAAATGTTGGCTTTCTCAAGTACTATGAGGAGGCTACATACCTGAAGGCACACTTTGTCTTGTTGGAAAATATGATATGTTGATGGAGTGTCCAGGAGCAGGGTTTCCATGTTTGTCCTGGGGCATGGTATAGGCCCTCTAAGGAGGACATATTATTTATCACTTTCCTATCCAAGATAGGGGATGATTTTCCCCAGTTCCTTGATGCCCCCCATGGGGTTGCAGTAGAGAGTCAACTTGCCTACTCTCAGAGATATGTTGGGCCCCATGTAGTCTGTTTAGAAATTTTTTAGGTATGTCGTGGACAACTACAAATTTCTTCTTTTGCTGCACAAGAGGTTAGGTGTATCTCATTATTAGTCACCACCATTGCACACTTTAGTAGTGGTGGGAAACAAGTTAGTTTCCATATTTAGTATTATGCTTATTCTTTGATTCAAGAAGCACGTTGTGTAAGGTGTTCTATCATTTTTTTGAGGCAGTTTTGTATGGCTTTAGATATATGTCGTGTGATGATTCATGGGATTGCGAACTTACTTTTCACTTCAAAGCTTTTTTGTTTATTTTTTGAGAGGTTTTCAGAGACGAGACCTACATTTGACTATCGCTCTCCTAGGCCGATCAATGAGGTCCATATACACATGTGGGGGCATATGATTCCAAAGAGGGGCATATCAGAGCATTCGACCAAGATTTTCGCCCAAGCACTGGCGTTACTGGCCAATGAGGATGACCATGCATTTGTCTCGTTGGGGTTTCCGTATGTGGGGATTGATTGGATACAGTGTCCCAACGTCATCTTCAGATCGGCTGAGCCTCCATATGATAGATGTAATATTAATGTTTCTTTAAATTAATTTAGTTTCATTTTATTGTTTAATTAATTAGGATAAAATGTATTCTAGCATGTTATTTAACTTGTTTTATTAAATTGTTTAATGAATTTTCCTAATTATTGTTGTGTACTATATATTTTGTAGACATCGACACATTCGATGGGGACATGTCTCCTCCCCCACCGATGGAGGAGATGAGAGATGGGCGAGGCCCAAGAGGGTGAGGCATATCCACATGGGGGCATGGGTGTCTGATGCCATATGGATGGTCTACGATTTCAGATGGACTACTGCGAAAATTTGGTCAGATTTTTGGTTGAGGAGGGAGATCACCCTACAAGGGATTGATATAATAATGAAGATCCTATGTTTATGGATCTCTACAGGGACTATCCACGAGAGATGATGTATCATATGTGTCATATTGTCAAAGCTAGTAGGCTATTGGAAATGATGAGGGATGTAGGGAATGCATCGACATATACATCAGATGAGAGTGGTGATCATGATGATGAGGTTTGTGATCATGATCATGATGATGAGAGTGTTGATCATGATCATGATGATGAGGGTGGTGATCATGATGCTTCTGGTAGTACTACCTCATCGTATCATGATCGTCAAGGTGTTGTTGATCCTTCTGTTAGTACACCTCCTCCTCAGTTGTCTGATGATAAGATTCCATAGCTAGAGGATGTGCCTTATGTTTCTCTTGATGGAGTAGACCGACCACCTCCTCCTCCACCTCAGAGTTTAAAAAACGTTGAGGAAATAGTTGACCATCCATTGTCTTCTACGATATACCAACCACCTCCTCCTCCACCTCAGAGTTCGACAGACATTGAGGCATTAGTTGACCATCCATCGTCTTTTGTTGCAGACCATGCTGATACTACTATGTCTGTTGTATTAGATATTTGATTGCAGTTTTTTGACTTGTATATTATTGTTTGGAGTTATTGTAGATAGATTTGTGTTGTGATGATGTTATTTTATAATGTTTGTGTTTTGCTAGATGTGATCATGATGATGATGCCCCGTTAGATTATTAGATTTGTGTGCTATCTAATGACGTTTATGTCTACTAGAGATATATATAAGTAGATGATGGTATTGAATTTGAATATGTAGATTAGATGATGTTTATGTTTGTTAGATGGTTATCACTATGATGTTTATTTTACAAAATAATATGTATTTTATAGATTATGTATTGATGAACTTATATCAAACTTTTATATATGAAATTGCATGCAAAACAACTTACTTTAAAAAAAATGCAAAGACATTTTTATAAATTACAAAGTTTAGTATGGTTGAAACTATGATTGTCAAATTATGATAAATATTTTTTATTGTTAGATAGTTCATTCAAATTCATTCTAACTTAATTAGTAAAATATTTCAATACTCACAAGGAGAAAATAAGTAAAGGTAAAATAATTTAGTTAGTTCTTAATAAGACAAAAATGTGGAACTCGTTCAATTTTTAATATAAAAAATAATAATAAATTATTCAAAAATACAATTTAACCAATTCAATATTGGTTTATAAAATTCAATCTATTGTTAAATTTAATAAACTTAAGTAAGAAATTTTTATAATTAATTTAGATTTAATAGAACTTAAAAAATTATATTTTTATAAAATTTAATTTATTACTAAAGTTATGAGGTTTTCAAGCAATTTAAATTTAATATTTATAGCAACTCTTACCAATTTAAATTAAAAATCTCTCTCTCTAAAGATGAGGATTAAGAAATGTAAAATAAGACTTGTGAATTTACTTCTAGTTGGGGATTTGCTCTATTGGAAGTTCCCCCTTAAAGAAGCAACTCACATTTTTCTAGTAATAAAGATATAACATTTTGGTGCTATTTTGGTTCTTTATTTGCTATTGTTCTGGTTTAAATTTAACTCTTTTTAATAATAAATATGAGTTAAATAATAAAAAAATCATATTATATTAGATTTAAACTTTTGACAAATAATAAAATTGACTATTTCTTATCGAACAATTGAAGAAATATTATTTTTTCCACATAATTATCATGAGATAGTCACTAAAATTCATGTTTTCACATTTCTCCGAGCTCATAGTACATCATGTTCACAATGATAAAGACATGTCTCCTTTAAATACTTTACTTATAAATACATAAAAATAGATATTTATTTTACATAATATAAATAAGAAAGAAAAATGCATCATCAAGTCTATCTGAAAGTCAAACAAATGCCTCTTAATCACCATCACATTATTTATCATTTAATTCTTAGCCTTAAAATGTTTATTAATTCAACTTTTATTTATAATTACCATTGAAAATAAAAGTCAAAATTGTTCCATTATCCATGAAGAAAAAATTTAAAAGCTCTCATACATTCATGTAAGCCCATTTGTTTCTCTTATGGTCCATAAAAGGATGTAATCAACATTTTATACATGCATAAGACTTCCTTTTAGTTTACATAATGTTGCAAGAATTGCAATTTAAATATAGTAAACATGAGCTTTTATCTTTCATGTCAAGAATTTAATATTACATATTGATACACAAATTTTTCATTGTTGAAGTCCTCATAGAGTTATCACTACATGATTTATATTGATGTTGAACTAAACAAGAAGAAAAAACATGTGAACTGATTAATAAACCAATAAGTATCTAAATTGAGACTAAATATTCGATGTTTTTTCTAAGTTCACTATTTTCTTATTTGGGTTATATTCTTATCATTTTCCTATTTGAGAAGGATTGCGACCTTGAATCCTTAATATCATAGATATTGTACACAATTAGAAATACTTAGTTTTAAGTGTAAAAATGTTTCCACTGCAAAAAAATGTGTCAAAAAATTTGTGAATCTTACCAATTATATAAAATGTCAACAAGACGAACAAAAAAATAATATAATTAGCGAAATAAAGAAAAAAAAAACATACAAACTAGTATAAATGATGAAATAACACAAGTGCATATCACTCTCTGTTGTCATTACCCTAATTATCTTCCTCGCTTGGCATGATAACATTGTTTTTCTCAAAAATATGTTTTGATCTAGGATCGTGTCTTAATAGGAACCACCAAGCCCTGTCCAACACATATGCGTAAAAAAACACCCGGTTGCAGTGTTTTGGGAAAGTATAAGGCTCCCTATCTTCATGCCATATCTTTTTAGAGTTGATAGATATCAACCCACTATCATGATATTCCCTTACATTATTCTAATCAAAGGTGTCCCACCACTTGCATCTAAAAATAACACATTGGAACGAAGAGAAGTCCACTTGAATGATCTCTTGTATCTTTACAACATAACCTAACGTCCCATGCATTGGTTTTTTATTGCAGTGGCTAGCATGACTAGATTGGACAAACTTGGATTCCACTCCACAGTCTTATGTCATGCATCCATCATTGGCACCCCCCATGCGAAAATGATGTCCATATGCCCACATAGATGGGAACAAACGCACCTATAAAAAAAGTGAAAAAAGCACATTGTCATGTGTCTAATATCCTGACCATAATTAAAAATATATACTACCGAGTTATTGCACCCAATCCTATGTTTAGCGCATCCTCTTCAGCACGTGGGCAACAAATAGATGCACCATATTTCTCTTTGACTTTATCAACAACCCAACTATTAGGGCATGTAATTGGCATATTTTCTTTTAAATGATCAGGATAAGGTACACTTCTACCATTCAACCATTTGAATGATTTCCTGTCACTATCCAATTTCCTCCTCTTATGTTCGTACAATGCGACCCATAGTTGTGTTGCTCCATATTGTAAAGAATGAATTTGTTGATGGCTTCAATTTTTGAATCCGCTTATGAAATCAAACTAACACACACACACACACACACACACACACACACACACACACATATATATATATATATATATAGTACATATGAGATCAAAATATGCATTAACATGAAGTCCAATGTGAATAGTTACTGTGTAGAAATTTGACAAAGATAAGCCACTTACTCTTTATCATGCGCCTCTTTCCATTCGTTTTGAGAAGCTCCTATTCTCTTTTATCTTCATCACTTTCTTCATCCCAAATTTTTGCACCTGGTGTGTTATAAATCTGCTTGATGTACTCACTAGCATAATAGAAATTCTCATACGATATATACCCCTCTTGTTATGAAACCAGCTCACAAAAAGATAGAAAAGATAGATAAATGCCTTCAAAATAAGCATCTTTGAGGGGGCAACCTCCTTTACATTACAAAAATGAAAAATCTTGGATGATACAAATGAAAATACCTCCTTTTTATATATAGGAGTCTAAGGGGTCATAATGTAATCAGAGCCTCAGAGCCGACATAAAAATAATAATGTAAGGGCACAACAATGATAATAGTGGGCTTCTATGGGGCATGATAATAACAATATGGGGATTACACAGGTACACCAATATAATAAGGGGGTTGCACTAATAACAATAAGGGGTTACACTAGTAGTATAGGGACCTAACATGCCCCTCTCCTTCAAAAAGTATTGTCCTCAATGCTTGAGTAGTCCTGAATGCTTCTGTATAAAATTCTTGTCCTCCCATCTAGAATATTCAATGGGTAAGTTCTTCCACTTGATGAGATACTCTGATATTGATCGATTTCGTAGTTGTCAGGTTCTTGTTTCCGTGACTGTTTCAGGTTCTAGTATGATTTTTCCTTCCTCATCAAGTTTCGACAATATTGTTTGAATTGGGAGCTTATCACTTATAAACTTATTTAAGCATGAAACATGGAAAACTGGGGGCACTCGGGAAGATGCAGGAAGCTCCAATTTGTATGCCATAGTACCAATATTTTGCAGCACCTTGTAAAGACCATAGTACTTTGGAGATAATTTATGATCCTTCTTAGCTTGCTTGAGGGGCATTTGTTTGTATGGTTTTATTCGTAAAAATACCCAATCGCCTACATCAAAAATGATTTCGCTACGATGTTGGTTTTCCTGTTGTTTCATTCGATTATGTGCCAACCTAAGGTTATCCTTTAAGAGTTGGAGAACTTTTTGTTGTTGAGTGTCTACTTTAATACCTTCATGAGATACAATATGACCCAAGTATTCCACCTCTTGTACTATAAAGAAACATATGTTGGTTTTTGAATATAATTGTTTCTCATCCAATAGTTTGAGCACTCTATCAACATGTTGAGCATGATCCTTCCAAGACTTGTTGTAGATTAGTATATCATCAAAAAATACTAACACAAATTTTCTAAGGAAGGGTTTGAAAATGGAATTCATCAAACCTTGGAATGTAGAAGGTGCATTGGTAAGGCCAAAAGGCATGACCAAAAATTCATAATGACCCTCATGAGTTTTAAATGTTGTTTTTGGAATGTCTTTAGTCTTCATTCTGATTTGATGATATCCTGCATGAAGGTCCAACTTTTTGAAGTAAAATTCTCCATGCAATTCATCCAATAATTCATCAATGGGAGGAATGAGAAATTTATCTTTAATAGTGATCTTTTTTATCTCTATATAATCCAGACACTTGCACCATGATCCATCCTTCTTGTGCACCAATACTGCTGGAGCAGAGAAAGAACTTTGACTAGGTTGAATTATACCATCCTCTAGCATTTCTGCAACCATACGTTCAATTTCACTCTTTTGTGCAAAGGGATATCTGTAAGGCCTGATGTTTGGAGGAACACTTCCTGGAAAATGAATAGCATGATCATGATCACAAATAGGTGGAGGCCTTTGGGAGTCTCAAATACCTTGGCATGATTGTCCAAGACTTTTTAGAGATCTGGAGAAATAGATGATTTCGACATGGGAACCTCCAACGAACAAAATTGTGCAAATACACCTCTTTGTTATTTCTTTAGAAGTTTTGTCATTCTGTTAGAGATAATTGTCTTTCCTAGTTTCCCTGTGATATCCATTAATTCAACTTCCTTTCCTTTCGAAGAAAATTTCATAAAAAGTTCTTGAAAATTAAAATCTATTGTACCCAAGGGTTGTAGCCACTGGACTCCTAGTACAACATCAGCACCACCCATTGGAATGGAAAGCATTGGGCTATTCAATACATATTCTCCCATGGATAGCTTGATATTATGGCACATTCCAGAGCAATTGATGGTTCCTCCACTTGCAACCATCACTTGACACTCTAGTGTTGGATATAGGAAGCAATTCAATTCCTTGGCTATCTTACAGTGAATAAAATTACGGGTACTACACGAATCAATCAACACTATTACCTTTTTCTTCTTGATATGTCCTTCTATCTTGATAGTTTGAGGAGTGGTAATTCTATCCAATGCACTACAAGATATTGTTGGATTGATTTCTTAATGCTTGATGTGATCTTTTGCTTCTTGAACCTTTTTCTTCTTCATGTCCTTCTATCTTGAGAGTTTGAGGAGTGATAATTTACCAATGATTTACAAGATATGGTTGGATTCACTTATTCTTTCTCCGGGGTTGGTTCCTGGAGTATATCCTCTTCTTTTGACGTTTCTTGATCCTTTTCTTCCTCCTCTTCACAGTCAATGTAAAATAATTGTTTCTCAGCAAACTTATGATCTTTAATATATTTGTTATCACAATTGTAACAAAGCCCTTTTGCTCTTTTTTCTTCCAATTGTTGTGGTTTCAACCTTGTAGTTTGTGGAAGGCTAGGAGAAAAAACAGTTCCATCTTTATAGTTGTGAGGGGTAGACATCCTAGTTGCCATAATTTTGCTTTCCACTTTTCTTTCCAACCCAAGTGCCTTCTCTAATGAATCAGGTTCCCAAAGATGAACCTCATATTGAATGTTATCCTTTAAAGTCCCTACAGAGACATCAATCCTCTGCTTCTATGGAATATCATTTTCCTTTATATTCAATTTTTGAAAGTCCTCAATGTGCTCTGCCATTGACCACTTTTCTTTGAGATTTATCAATTGGCTAAAGAAGGTGTTGCTCTTCATATCCTCATGATGTGCTATCAATTCCTCCATGAAAATTGACCACGTAACAAGTGGTTTACTAGAAAAAATCCCTTTATACCATAAAAATTGGTCCGGTTCTAAATATGAAGATGCAATATGTAGCTTTTGTAATAGTTTCACCTCATGTAGATCAAAATATTGCTCCATCTGTAGTATCCAATTTACTGGATGCTTGCCAACAAACTTCCTCATATGCCTTTTCTAGATTTTAGGAGCTCAGTCTTGAAACGACTGTAACTCCGTAATTTTAGATCTCCAAGTTCTAAACTACGTCCTGCAGTAGCCCTCTGAGTTCTCTTTCTAACTCCGAGAGTCTCATCAATATTGGATTCTGCAAGGAAGAGTTATGTCAAATCTCCCACGACGACCTGATTGTACGAAGTGGCACGTGTCACCGTTTCAACCTTAGGATCTAAAAAATATACACATAAAACTACAGTTCGTTCTCTTTCTGCAACTTCTTACGAAATTTCCATATGATCCTCAGGGAGAACGTTATGACGATTTTACTAAGGTCACCTGTTTATAACGTAATTCGGGAGTCTGCAAAAATCCTAACTTCCTCAAATTATATCTCCAAAAAAATAGTGAGACAAGATCTGAAACTCGGACCCAAGCTTCACCAAGATTCCAGTTCAAATGGGTTTTAATTTCTGAGTCTGGACCTTCGTAGAAAAAATATTATAGCGAAACTTCCACGATGACCTGTTTGAGATGAAATTCTAGAGCTTGCAAAAACCCTAACTTCCTCAGATCATATATCCGAAAATATAGTGAGACAAGATATAAAATTCGGATCCATGGTTCAGATTGTTTTCTTCTCAAATGGGTGTTTTTTTTTTATCTTCTGAAATGTAGCAGAAAAAAAATTTATAGCGAAAATTCCACAATGACTTATTTGGAGCAGTGAAACCCTAGAATCCAAAGCTTTGATACCAAATGTTATGAAACCAGCTCAAAAAAAGATAGAAAAGATAGATAAACGCCTTCAAAGTAAGCCTCTTCAAGGGGGAAACCTCCTTTACATTACACAAATGAAAAATTCTTGGATGATACAAATGACAACACCTCCTTTCTATATATAGGAGTCTAAGGGGTCATAATGTAATCAGAGCCGACATTCAATAATAATGTAAGGGCACAACAATAACAATAGTGGGATTCTATGGGGCATAATAATAAAAATATGGGGACTATATGGGCACAACAATATAATAAGGGGTTGCACTAATAACAATAAGGGGTTACACTAGTAGTATAGGGACCTAACACCTCTGCCATAGACCCCTAAGGCTTTTCCCTTTTTTGAACAAAACCTTTCAATTTTTTCATGTACTTCTCTAAGAATAACATCCAACAATAAGAAACTATCCCAACCAATTCAACCTCATATACTAGGTGAATTAGAAGATGAACCTTCAAGTCCATGAAACTTGTCGATAGTTCCTTCTCAAACATACAAACAATCTCAACTATCTCTTGACACCACCATCGAATGCTAGCCATATGAATCTCCTTTGATGTGATCCAATGTAAAAATGCATATAATTTAGATATGACACATCACAGTATTGGGGGAAGTCATGGTTCACACACCCATGCATGACCAAAGGATAATGACATTGCACAATAAATAATACATTATACAAAAATTAATTATAAAATATCCCATTACATAAAAATAAAAATAAAAATAATAAAATCATGTTTTTGACATACATACTCTTAGAAGGTTCAAATGGTCATGCGATTTCAACCCCAACAACAATCTTCTACAATGAAACAACTTGTAGTGAAGACCCATATAAAGAAGGCACACTCACACTCATTATAACTTCATTTTCCAAAGAAAGATCATCTTTCTTTAAAATCCATGGGACATCACCTTTTTTTCCCCACGGAAAAATCGTAATTTTATTCATATTGAGTAAAATTACATGTTGTAGATGTTGAAACAACATATGCTTTATCAAAACTTGTCCTGATGGAAACATGATCTAAAATAATTTACTACCTATCTATGCTTTCCTACCTTTCTTTTTTTCCACTTTCTGCCAACCTTCATTGTTGGGCGTGGCTATTACAATAGACATTTGTGCTTCATTTGTGGCAACTAGGATTTCCTTTTCAGAATCTGAGCTTTCTGTAGAGTGTGCTTGCTTGTTGCCTCCAATTTCTTGCCTTGGGGTGCATTTCTCACTTTGCTACTGTGTATTGGTTGTCTTTAGAACTATTGCAGATTCAATATGATTTTCATCATTTTGTGGGTTGTGTGGAATGCTTTTTTCACTGAGTTCTGGATTATTTCTTGGATATTCTACTTCTTGAAACATGTTGGTGGTTTTTGTGTTTTTTTCCTCTTCTATGTCATCTAACCATGTGGTTGAAAACTGCCATCCTTTCGGCTTTGGTGGTTGTCTTCTTTTCCTTTCTTTTTTGTTTAATGGGTACACATTTTGTAGATGACTAGTTTGATGACATATGGGACATCTGAAGGCAGTGTTTTCATAATCAAGTGGCTGGGCCCATTTCTTTTCGTTGTGGAGTAAGAGGATGTGGTCTAGTAATCCTTGACTGAGATCAACTTGCACACAGATCCTAGAAAAAGTATAGATATCCTTGGACAGGCGCTCACTGTCTACTTTTAAGAATTTTCCCAAAGCGTTGCCAATGCCTTCTAATACTTTGATGTGCCAAAAGTGAAGAGGTAGGTTATATAATTTTACCCACACGGGCATTTTGGAAACCAACATGGTGTTTGGGTCAAATTCTGGGAACCAAGATGTCATAAAAAGGCCAGCATTACCCTAGAACCATGGTCCCTTATTCAATGCATATTCCTTGTCATTTATTGTGCCAAATTTGACAATAATAAATCCTTTTGAACATAGGTGGATATTGCAGTTTTCTGTCCATATGGAGTAAATCCATTGACGAAGGGCTTACGGGTCGGGCCAAAAACCATTAAACCCGCATATCACTACTTTAGATAAATAATCGACATATATTTCATTTACCTCGAGTACAACAATTGTTAATGCAGGGTTCTCAGTTGTCTTCTCGATGATGTAGGCACGGGGTTGTAGCTTGCTATTTTGTTTGCTCTTGAGGTTCCATCTTCCCTTTTACTACATCTTTGAAGGAAACATGTCCTTTTGAGCTTGTGCCGAAGCAGCCGCCGCGAAGTCTTGTGCTAAGGCAGATGGTTGAGTTGTTGCCTATGTCGTATTCTTTTAGTTTGCGCTCCTTCGGCGATACTTTTCCTGTGTAGATCAGGAGTTGTTTGCAAGGTGGGATACCTATCCTATCTTGTATCCTCTGTCTGAGTGTTTTTATCTCCTCCCATCTCCCCATCTTGATGCATATTGTGTTCCCTTCCATAGATATGATAAAGAGCGTACTCTGTTTACCTTCGATCATTTCAGGAGTAGATGCTTAAGGATCCATGGGACATCACCTTATTTGAAATACCAAGAGGGACCAACCTCTTCTCTAGTTTCTTGTCTTGGCCAATTTTTCTTTTTAGTTATTGAAGAAATAAAATCTATCCTAACAACCAATGTGTCACTTTATTTCAATGATATATGCCTCCATAAAGAAGATGAAACATTTTTAAATATATGCATGGGATCTAGTAAGTGGGCAATCTTAAAATTCTCCCAATATGGGAGCTCATAAAACACAAATTTCATTTTCATCCCAATGGGAAATTTCTCAACATAGGTGTCCAAGAATTATGGATCATCGAACAAAGGTTCCCCATTTGAATTGAACATTTATGAAAACTCCTTCTCCTTCTCTCTCTCATATTCTCTAAGCCATTCAAATGGTGTCATTATTGTAGGCCTTTGGGTTCTCTTTGTTTTACCATTGAAAGCGGAAGTTGTTCTTCTGGGAGGAATACCCTGGATCAGTCATACGCTGGCTTTCGTAGGTGGTCAAAACAACCTAGCCTTCAGAGAATGTACACAACATTTACATCCATGATACTCTTTTTTTATAAGACCTACAAAATTATTGTATATAGGCCGAAACTTTAGTGACCATGAATATCAAAACAATTGCAACAAATTAAATTAATATGCAAAACAATATTGTTTTTTTTTTCACAAGAACGGTTATGGATTGTATTAGTTGGTTGGCCTAAATGCCAGAATTCTGATTACAATGGGATTTACCCAGATCCAAATAGAACCAACCTCCTGAAGTACTGGAGGGTTTGTATTCTGCTTCCAACTCTTTTTGAGTTCAACAATGGAGTTGATTTCTGTGATTTGCCCAAGCTTGAATATGCAAATAAACTGATTTAGAATCCAACAATAAAACATATCTGCTGAAATGATTATGGAATTGGATCCCATGTTTCATCCCCGTCCCTTATCATTGCTCCGGAAGAGAGAAGTACTGCTTTATTAGCTTCATGGTCTGCTTCTTTGTTGTTGACTCTTAATACATGAAAATATTTCAAGTTTTGGAACAACTTCCCCAAGATTCTAATTCTATGAATCAACCTTGCTAATCTTAAGTCTCGGGGGGCAGTATTGGTCACCATGAGCTTTATGATCACTTGGGAGTCCCCAAGAATGATTGCCTCCTTAATTTCCAGATTCAAGAGCAGCTTGAGACCTTGATAGAGGGCCATTACTTCCGCTTGAATGCTGGAATTGAACCCCAGCCCCCAGGCAAAGCTGTGGATCAGGATGCCTTCTGTGTTGTTAACCGTTCCTCCTGCCCCAGCCTTGCCAGGATTTCCTTTTGCTGCCCCATCGAAGAAGAGAGAATGCACCTTATGATTGGAGATCCAGACTTGAAATTCTTCTTATTTATCCCCCTTATTTTCCATTCCTCAAGTGGGATAATGTTTCTGTCAGCTTGACGGAATTGCAGGTTTAAGGAAGTCCCCCAAACAGTGTCGAGTTGACTAAGATTCGAGTCGTCTTTTTGATCCTCCAAGCATTCTTTTAGCTGAATTTTTATCTTAGGCACTACCACTTTGACATCGTGCTGGATGTTTCTGAAGATTATGCTGTTCCACTCTAGCCAGAACTGCCAGCAACAAATTTTGAGGAGAGAAGACTAGGTGGCCTTTATTACTTTTTTTTTTTTTTGGGGGGGGGGGGGGGGGTTGGATATCTGATCTTCCAGCTAGTGAAAAGATCAGTTATGGACGCAGGAAGTTCGAAATTTGGATTCCAATAATCCATCAATTCTCTCCAGACCTGCACTGCAAATTTTCATTTTAGAACAAGATGCGTGGCACATTCCACCTTTTCTCTGCATAAGGAGCATCTTGACGGGCCATAAAAACCACACCTCTGCAGGTTCTCATTGGTGAGAATTTTTTTGTGACATAGAAGCCAACTAAACATGTCTATCTTGGGCAGCGATGGGATGCCCCAAATAGTCTTCCACGGGGTCAGATCAGGAGGAACATTTGGTATTGAGGCAAGGTTCGAATAGCCATGAGCAACAGTATAGTCTGCAGTTAAGGAACCCCAGCCTCACCTATCTTTTCTGCGAATGTGCGAAGGGGCAGCTCCATTGAGCATAACGTGGAGGTGGTTGACATCCTGAAGGAGTTCCGCAGGTGGATCAAAGAAGTTCCAGCCGGCCCAACACGTTCCTTCCCACTTGGAGATATCCCACAAAGTGTATGTACCTGTGTTTGTTAACCAATCACGCAGCGTCTTCACGGAGGGGCAGTCACCGATTGGATCGCGATCCATTATGCGATCTATCCAGATGTTAATTTTCTTTCCATTTCCAGGGATCCAGTAGACCTTGGAGCAGATTAGAGGGGTAGCTTTAGCGTTGAGTCTGGCAAATGAAGAGTTTCCTTGGGGAAGAGGCCCATCCAGAAATCTTGTCCTCTCGCCTATGAAGTATTTCCTCCAAAGCGCTAGATGAGCCCAACCAGGCTTGGGTGCTATGATTTTCCAAAGTAGCTTGGCTCCCATGGCGATGTTTTGCAGGGGAAGCTTCTTGAATTTTATGCCTCCCTCCATCTGAGGTTTGAGGACTGTCTCCTAGTTGACTAGGGGGATTTTCCTTTCATTTTGCTTACCCCCCTTCCAGAAGAAATTTTGAATGTGCTGGTCCATTTTCTGGAGAATGCTGGCAGGAGCTAGAAGCACTGAGAACTGGAATAAGGGAAGACTGCAGAGAACGACTTTGATTAGGACTGACTTTCCTACTATATTTAGACAGTTAAAGCCCCATGCCTGAAGTTTGATCTTGAATTTTTCTAGTTGAGGAATCCAATCCCTGCTATAGGCACGCTTGAGGAAGATAGGCATCCCTAGATACTTAAACAAGGTCCATACAAATGAGGCAGCAAATCCTAAGCATCTGGCAATGGTATTGAGCATAGAGAGTGAGGTATTCCAGCAGAAGATGTGGCACTTTCCCTTGTTGAGACTACTTCCAGACATCATGCCAAACTCATCCAGTGCCTCTTTGAATCTGGTGGCTGAGTGGATCGAAGTGGCCCCAAGTAGTAGAGTGTCGTCTGCAAATAAGGCATGATTTATATTTCGAACTCCCCTCACAATACAAATCCCTGGAATCTCCCGATCTTGCATTTTTTTCTTTAAGTGAAAGCTGAGAACGGAGGCTTGGATAACAAACAACAGAGGGGACAGGGGGCAGCCCTGCCTTAATCCTCTTGTTGCTTTAAAAAAACCAGTAGCTCTACCATTAATTAGAGGATTTATCCATGGCTCCGAGATGCAAGCCTGGATCTAGTTTATAAAGCTCACTCCGAATCCAAATTTTTGTAAAACATTCAATAGAAAGCTATGTCTAACACGATCAAAAGCATTTGCTAAATCTAGTTTGATGGCCATACCTCTTTCCTTGCATTGGTGACTTGATAGGATTGCCTCTTGAACTAAAATGAAGTTGTCCACCAGCTGTCTTCCATGAATGAAGCCCCCTTGGTTCTCTGGAATGATTTTAGGAAGGATGTGCTTCAGCCTGCTAGTAATGATTTTGGTGATCAATTTGTAGCTGATGTTACAAAGAGATATGGGATGAAATCTATTGAAGGAATTGGCACCCTTCTCCTTAGGAATAAGAGCAAGGAACGAGGAGTTAGTGCTTCTATGATTTTTGGATCATTTTGTGGAGATCTTTTCCCACAATGTGCCTGCAGGATTGGAGAAACCTGGCAGAGAAGCTGTCAGGACCTGGGGCTTTGTCTGGGTCCATGGCAAAGAGAGCACTTTTGACCTCATCCATGGTGACTTTGGCTTCTAGATGATGATTCATATCAGTTGAGATTGAAAAGGGAACCCCGTCCAGAAGGAAAGAGTTCTGAGTCACATTCCCCTCTTTGTTGTACAGATTTTGGAAATGGCAAAAGGCTACTTGCTTGATGTCTGTAAAGTCTTTGTGGATAACATCTTCTTCTTTGATTCCATCTATGTATTTGAAGCTTTTTCTGGCTTGAGGCTATTTGTGAAAATATGAGGTGTTTCTGTCTCCTACTTTGAGCCAGAGGCAGTGAGATTTAACCCTCCTTGTTTCCTCTTCATTCAGGCAGGCTTTATGATATTGTTGTTGAAGATGGACCTCTTTGTCAAGAATTTCTTTGGAGATGTGAGCCTCCTCTGAGAGCAGATGGTGGGCATCTATCAGGCTTTGGATCTTTTTCCTTTCCGTAGCTAGGTTAGGAAGATTTTTGGCCCAGCACTTTAGGGCAGATTTCACTCTTCTGAGTTTTTCTTCCCATATGAAAAATGGAGATCCGTTCACTGGCTAGGACCAGCTTTTCTTGACAATCTACAAGAAGCTGGGTTCCTTGATCCAAAGAGGACTGAACTTGAAGGGGATGGGGCCAAGATCAGGGTGAGTCCGGAGGTTCAGCTTGATAGGGTTATGATTAGAGGTGCTACAAGGAATAATATGCATACTGGCATCTAAACCAAGCAAAAGGAAGGAGCTTTGCACAAAGAATCTATCCAGCCTTGCTGCAATGTGCTTAGTCCCACTTATTTTATTTGACCACGTGTACTTACCCGAAACAGGCTTGATATCTAAAAAATCCCAATCTTGAAGAAGATCCTCTACCCATTCCCTTGTCGGGTCTCGCACAATGCTTCCTCCACGCTTTTCTGAAGAATGCAGCGTGAGATTTAGGTCTCCTGCAATGATGATGTTTTTAGAATGCCCAGATCAGCTTGATTTCTTATTGATTCCCAGCAGGTCTTTTTTTCTCCAGCGTTGACCGGCACATAAACATTGAAGAGGCAAAAGATTTCTTTAGTAACTAAATTCTGCATCTTTAACATCAACCAGTGAGTGGTTGAAATATCGGTTATTAGCGAGAACATGTTGTCCTTCCAAAGGGTTCCCAGCTCTCCAGAGGCTCCTCGGGCTGAGACAGCTACTGCTTTTCTCTTATTCCAGAGTTTCCTACTTGAGTGGAGGAGGTTTGAGTCCTCCATCTTAGTCTCCTGGAGAAGGAGTATGTCTGGGGCTTCTATTATTATTAAATTTCTTATAGCCTCTTCTTTGATTTTTCTCCCCATACCCCTACAGTTCCAGGAGATTATTTTCATTATTTACCTTTGCTTTGGAGGGCTCCCTTGGAGCCTTGGTGTTGGTTTCTAGCCATCTTCGATTTTTTTGCTAACAGTGTCTCCAAAGTTGGTTGACTGCCCTGCAACTTGTCTTTATACGTTTCATACTCCCTTTTCTCCCAATATTTTTTGCGCCCTCTTGTAGATCTCCTTACAGAGGCTTGGGAATCTCTTATTTCTCCTTCCTCCTCTGAGTCTTACGATTCTTGGTCCTCTTCCTCAACTTCTTCTGGGGTTCCTTTTGATCTTTCTGCAATGCCTGAGTCCTTGGAAAGGTTAGGCTGAGTACCTTTCTCTAGAGTCACTGATTTCTGGGCCACGACTTCACGAGTGTCCTCTGGTTGAGAACTAAGGGGATCAAACCTGTTTTCTGGAGCAGTCTGAGACGGGATCTGCTGAGCAGGGCCCTGATGAGGATCTTTACCATTAGAGCCTCCCACCTTCTGAGCCTTGAGAGAAGTTTTAGATCGTTTGACTTGGTTCTAGCCGTCCTCCTTCCCTTGCACCGATTCAATGTTGGACAGACAACTTCTTGCGAAGTGGCCATAAACATGGCATTTCCGGCATTTAAAGGGCAGTTGTTCATAGTCTAGTTCTGCATGTGTGTCCAGCCTCCCACCTTGATTTTAATGGCCTCTGGAAGTCCCACCTCCAAATATACCTCCACGCAGATCCTGGCACAATCATATTGATCCTTGTTATTCGCTCGATCTATGAATTTCCCTAGGGCATTTCCTATGTGCATCAATGAGTCCCAATTCCAGCAATGCACTGGGAGGTTTGGAAGCCTGACCCATACTGGGACAGCTTTGGGAACATCTACAGCTGGATCGAAGTCTGGGATCCATTTGTTTAGGTACAGACCCTAAGGGCCCATGAAGTAGGGGTTGTTTCGAAAGATCAAGTCTTTGTTGTCCTTTGAGGTAAACTCGAAGAGGAAGAATCCTCACCCCAGGAAGTAAGAGGTCATGCTTTCTTTGATCAACAACGCCCAGTTTCTTTTGACCCAGCTCTCAGTGGATTTGGGAGAAGGCCATAGTCCAGTGAACTGGCCGATAAGAGCTCACTCAGACAAGGACAATGCAACCGGATCGGGGTTTCCAGAGGGAGGGAGATCTCAGGAATATCATCCGGTTTCTTGACGAATTTCGCAGTTTCGACATTCTTCTTCTTAGGGAGACCTTCCAAGAGGCAGTTAAAATCCTTAGCTGATGAAATCGGCGAGGGGGGGGGGAGGGGAGATAGCTGCCTGGGGTGTGCCCAGCACCTCCATGGACAGAAGCTCTGAGAGGAGCCTGCCAAAACGATCTGGGGCTGCTCAAACCTCCATTGATCTGGCCGACCACATGGTAGAGGGAAAGCTTCGTGCGAGCCACCTGCAGAGGGTTGGGGTTCGGGCTTGCGCGTAGTTTGCAATGCGCGGAGAGCGAATCTTAGGGAGCAGGGCCGAGGGCAAGCCGGATCTCTCAGAGCCATAATCATTTTAATTATATGATCAGTTTGTTCCAAGATATCTGGAGTCCTGTGTGCATAAGCCAATATGCAAAACAATATTGTTATGTATATAAACAAATCAATAAAATTGTAATTTTCCAAAGCAAACTCCTAAGCCTGGATAATCATGTATGGTGTAAGAACATATTCCATACAATGTAAAACTCCTCTCTGTTGTGATTTGTCTTGATATATCATACACATGTATCCCTTCCCATAATTCCTTCAATTCATCTACCAATGGTTGTAAGTAGACATCCATATTCTTCACTTGTCTTCTACTAGGGACTATGAGAGCCAACATAAGATGTTAATTCTTCACGGACAACCATGGGGGGATATTGTTATTGATAACTACTACAAGCCAAACAAAATAGTTGGTATTTTGGAGGGAAAATGGTTTGATGCCATCCATGGCTATGCTGAGTCGTAGAATTCGTACTTCATCCTTGAATTTTTCAGGCCATGTGTCCTTTATATGATTTATGCCTATTGAATTTGTTGGGATTCACATAACTCCTGACTCACTTGTGTGAGGCATGCCATCCCTGCAACATAGCTAATTCTTTGCAAAGAAAGAGTCTTTGAATCCTTGGGATTATAGGAATGTGCCTCAATATCTTATGAGGAGGACCACGTGATTTAACCGTTCTTTTTGAATTATGGTTATTGTCATGCCCACATTTCAGACATATCTCTTTGTTTGCATATTCTCTTATATATAAAATACAATCATTCGAACATGCATGCTATGATATGTACTCAACACCCAACATTTTCAACAACTGCTTTTCCTCTTCGCAGCTACCTGACAAGACATTATCACTCGAAAGAACCTTATCTTTGAATAACTTGCAATTGGTGGGGAATATAATTGTACAATGTCAATATTTAATGTTTGTAAAATCAATGATTTTTAATGTTGATTTTGTGACAAGATTTCTGAAAATATAAGAGACTTGATTGATCATGTAGGTGAATTACCTCAATATTTCCAAGAAACATGCATTCGACATGCCAAAATTTGCTTTCAAGTTGTACAACAACATCATTTTCCCCAACTAAGCATACTTTGACTTGCCACTAGGTCCAAAGAGAGGGGTGGTGGTAATATTTTTTAGCATTTCGAATAAGTTATCAATTATACGAGTATCATCCCATAGCTCATCGTTTTGGAATGCATCTAACAACATATCCTCCATGGCATTCGTATCCCATAAGTAATCATCCATACCAACCTCTATTTGATTGCCTCCATTGCCAACTTGTGATGAAGAACTAATATTGTTGTATTCATTCCTAATTGGTGAATATGTGCTAAGTGGGAATTGAATAGGTGGTTGATTCAACCATTCTTTGTATTCTTCCTCTTTGAGTCTTTCTCTTAATGTAACCTTCTCTCGAGTTGACGTTATAGTGGGGTGCAATGAAAGACCGTAGGTGGGTCGCTCATCATCGCTAGAATCCTAATTTCAAAAAACATTGAACGTCATAAGTACAATATTAATGATATTACTAAGCATGTCAATGCAATTGGGTTGTAGAAATTACATTATACCAAAAAATTATTACCATTGTTGATCCAGGATTGTGGCTAGAAGATGCCATGTTCCAATTGGCAAGGTGAAGAGGTTGTGAATTTTCATCAACCAATTGCTTGTGACATGTTTCCCATGATAAGAGCTTTCAATGTTTTTGAAATGGAGGAATATTTTCTGCATCTGAACTCGATTCTGAATTAGGATCCTACAAATTTGGATACATTTTTATTCAAATTGACATGGTTAAAAAAAATGCAATTAGATAATATAAGTATAAATAAAATATGAACTAACTCGAGATGGAAAGGGAGAACTCCGTGAAGTAATTCGATAAGAAATAAACAAGCTAGAATATGAAGAAATGACCATATGATATTATTGAGATTTTGTCTCTGCATTTGAGAAAAATTAGAAACAAAAGTTTGTGTGCATATCTAAAATTAATTTCGAAAACCATATAACCAAAATCTGAATTTCAAAATATTTTTCAAACCATTTTTCAAAAATAAGGTGACTTTAAGCGACAAATGTATATTATGAACTATTATAATACATGTGGATGTGTCCTAAAGGATAACTTAAAAAATTCAAATAACTTTTAAACCCAACCAGTGCACTTATCAGAACAAATCACACCGGTGCATTTAAATCATAACAGGACTAAGGCATTCAAATAATGCTCGCACAAGTTTCCAGCGTTTCGAAAAATATAAAATATGTTATCATATCGATACTCTTGTACTAGAACGCACTGGTGTGTCTAAATAAAACACAACATTAGTACACACCTGTTTTCAGAATATAGAAAATAAAAACGAATTCAACCATCTCGGTGCATTTAAATCATAACAGGACTAAGGCGTTCAAATAATGCTCGCACAAGTTTCCAGCATTTCAAAAAATATAAAATATATTATCATATCGATGCTATTGTACTAGAACACACTGGTGTGTCTAAATAAAACACAACATTGGTACACACCTGTTTTCAGAATATAGAAAATAAAAACGAATTCAACCATCTTGGTGCATTTAAATCATAACAGGACTAAGGCGTTCAAATAATGCTCGCACAAGTTTCCAGCATTTCGAAAAAATATAAAATACGTTATCATATTGATGATGTTGTACTAGAACGCACTGGTGTGTCTAAATAAAACACAACATTGGTACACACCTGTTTTCAGAATATAGAAAATAAAAACGAATTCAACCATCTCGGTGCTCTTATAACAATTACAACACTGATGCATTTAAATAAAAACCACATCGTTGCGTTAAAAAAAATTAATTGCATTGTTTCGGTATTTCAAAAGCAAAAAAAAAAAAAATTATAATGTTGGCGCGTTGAAAAAATTTAGGGCCTCGACAATGTTGGTGCGCTTTTCTTATAAACGCACCGGTGCACTTTACTATCAAGTGCACCGATGTACGAATAATAATAATAATAATAATAATAATAATAATAAAATAATTTATTTTTTTTCAAAATTAAAAATGAGTGGCAATTGATTTTTCGAAATATAATTTCATAAAGTCTCTTTAAATAGTAAAAGGTTATTCACTATATCATTATTTTTCCCAAAATTTCAAGGGAGCGATTTGCAAGAGAGACATACCAGGAGCACTGTGCAACAAAAAAATAATTTGGAGCAACAAAACTATTGATAAGATCAAAATATGAAAGGTATGGTGATTCACTTAAAACAATGTATAATAAAAATTTTAAATTTTATTGTTTATTTTACTAATAATTTTTTTCCAAATTATGTTGGGTTTAATTAAAAGAGAGATCGTTTGTAAAAGAGACATGTTGGGAGCATTGTGGATTAACAAAATATTTTGGAACTTCAGAGAGATCATAATTTGAAAGATATGATGATTCACTCTCAAAACCCTTGATAGAATTTTTTTAAAATTTTACAGTTAATTTTTTTACAATTTATGTTAGATTTATTTAAAAATTCAGAAAAAAAAAAAAATTAAAAACCCTTATATAATAAAAAATTTATTACTGGTTTTACTGGTAAATTTTTTTATGATCTTCATTCCTATTTAAATTTAGTTAAAATTCAGGAAAAAAAAAAATAAAATAAAAAATCAATACTTAACTTAAACTTGCAAAATTTCGCCTTAGGGTTTAACTCCCTCTACCACTTCACAATTAGGGTTTTTCGTTTTAGGTATTTTAGGTTTAATGGGTTTTTGTACTTAATATAATAGGGTGTTTGACATCTAAAGTAGGGGGATCACTTATTGAATTAGATCCAAATCCTATTGGCCATGTATATTTTTTTTAAATAATGGGTATATGTTTTGTGATACTCCCTTTGTAATATAACGAACTGGTGTGCCTTGTGTAATACAACACACCAGTATATTATGGAAATGTCGGTTCTCTCTAGTCTGTTTATTGTTGCTCCCGGTGTAATATAACGCACTGGAATGTCTTGACCAAATATCATCATTAAGTCATTGTGGTGCATTTATCGTTACAAAGTGCACAACCATAATTTAAAATTATTTATAAAAAAAAAAATTTGACGGTGCTGAACAATTAACCACCTGGTGTGTTTAATGGAATAAATGCATCGGCGCGTTTTGTTCAAATAAACACACTGATGCATTTTTTTCAAATAAACACATCGATGCATTTTGTTCAAATAAGTGCACCGGTTACCAAAGCTATTTTTGGCTAAAAATTATTTGATTTATATATAAAATATATTTAATGACTTTTATATTGAATGATACAAGTTGTATATTGATAAAAAAATGTTTGAGAAGGTGTCACATAACAAAAATACAGATCGATAGCACATCGAAAAAAACAGAGAAGACAAGTTCTTTGTAAATTCTTTACAAAATTAATATGTTTGAACTATATGTGAGTTTAACTAATATGTATTAGTTAGTGTGTGTCATGCAGAGCCACAAAATGAAAAAAGTCGATAATATTATTTCTAATCTAAGTGCGGAAGAGTGTAAACGCTTGCTAAAAAATTGCAGGAGGATGAATCAGGTGAATGAAAAAATACTATTCAATATTAGTTTTTTTTTTCATTAATAATATACTTAAGAATATTAGATAACATGTTTCAAAAAATATATTAATTCATATATTTTTAATGTTTTATAGGTAGCAACAACGAAGGAAAATATCTCATTCTAAAAAAAAAAAAAAAAGAGCATGTAAATGACAATGAATTGGTCCATAGCTCATGTGGAGTGGTGTTGGAGGATAATGAAAATGGGGAACATTTTTACAAAACTATGAGGAATCTAGTGGAACGAATGTATAAACGTACTTTCCACTTACAATACAAAAATCAATCCAATGATTCTAAGAACCAAATTATATCTAAACTATAGGAAGCATTTACAGAGAAATGGTCAATGGGACATGCCACACTTACAATAAGAAAAAAATATAACCACAGAAAAGAATCATTCAAAAGGTAATATTCCAAATTAAAATGATTTTCTAGAAGTATATGTATATATTACTACAAACCATTCATTTATTAATATCAATTTTGTTATATTTAGTTTTCATATATCAATATAAAAATAGTTTATTACTTTTTTCAGAAAGATTATGAAAATCCAAAATGATCAACGAGTTGATATGCGAAACATGCTAGCTGGAATGTCCAAAAAAGTTGACAAGGAGATGGTCAATGAAATGGACATAATTGCATCACATGAGGACCCATCTCAACAACAACGTGATTCAAATGTATGTAATCATGATTGACTTTGTACATATTAAAAATAACATTAAATATTAATTTTCAAGTATTTTCTTGTAGAAAAGAAAATAAAATGGAACTCATTCAACACATAAAACAGGACAACAAGGAAGAAAATGGTTGATATCAAAGTTTGTGTAATTGTTAATATTTCCTTATTACAACTCAAGGTTTCATTTTTGTATATTTTAAATTATTTTACAACAACCATCTTTGAATGTCTTCAAATAGGTGCTAACATACAAAGAAGAGCCATCACAAGAATTGATTGACATTGGGTAAAATACAGGTTGTGAGTATATGTTGGCATATCAAAAATTAATTGTAGAATTTGTAAGTATCTATGTTGTTTTACTTCTCTGAGTTTATATTTAATAGAACAAAAAAATCATTTATATTAAATCTATGATTTATAAAGAGGTTTAAAACATGCAAGAAAAAAAGTATGGAGCTATGCTAGTAGAAGAGTTGTTGCAACAAGGCATGAGGCTTGGTTTTGAAACCATGTGCACAGTTTATGAGTCACTTTTTGCTATGTTACATTGCTATTCAATTTACATTGATGTATATTATTTATTTCAATTTTCATTATTATCACCAATGTAGATACACCTATTACACTTTAGTTTTATGTTTGCAGATGGAACAAGATTAAGAAGACGAAAATAATCGAGGCAATCAACAAAACATTCCTCCAAATGACCCAAGTTATGGAAGTAGCTAGAGCATTGACATCAGTTCCAATGAAGAATGATGATCTATCTGGATTTCAATGCAACCTGTTGTATTTTTTGAAATAATTGTCTATGAAAATAAGAAATTATGTTTAATGTAATGGACATTGTATCCCAATTGAAAGACAAGGGGTTACCAATAACAATATCATTTTATATGACAAAGAGCCTCTTATTGAATATATAATAAAATATAATTTAATTTATGATATAATGTTATCCATTGTCACTGTGAAATATTACACCACTGTTTAAATATATGGATGATTAAATATTATAATGAAGAGATGCAAAATCTATTAATATAAAAAATTAATACAAACATCATATGCAAATGCACTAATCAAATTTTACTTTATATGAATATTGTTATAAGATATGTCGATTTTTTTATGAATAACAAATTTAAAAAATTACAATAATTGCACTGTCATCAGTTGATGTGTCCAGAAAAGAGAAAATATCATACAAAAAACCGATGTGTCCACAACATAAAAACACACCAGTGCATTATGTTATATAAAGCACCATGAAAACATCTTTTTTACATTAACGATGCCTTTTTCGAAAACGACAACACAAGGGCATTAAGTTCTTCAAGTATCGGTATTGTTTGCAATTAACACCCCGATGCATTGTAATTCTTAATGCACCAGTGCTTTCACATAACTAATACCCCGGTCCTACAAAATATTATTTCCAGCCCTAGTGTATTATTAAAATTAACAACATCGATCCTTTTGTATCCCTAATGCACTAGTGCATTTATACAAATAATATGCATTGGCACTACGAGTTTAAACAAAAGCACCAAGACTGCAATTATTTGTTGTGTGCCCTGGTGTTGTTCCTTAAAAGAAAAACTCGAGGAATGTATGATAGATAAGCACCGAGGTGGTATACATTTTAGGCACCAATGCTCTTTGCATTCAACGCTTCGGTGCTTTTAGTTATGTATGTGGCCCACTGCTTTTATATATGTAACACAATAGTGCTACTTATTTCATGAAGTGTACAACAAAAAACATATCCACTAAAAGCTCTAGCTGCCAATTTTTTTTAGTTTTGATGAAGTTCCATTATAATCTCTGCTAAAATATCTGCTATCAGAAATAGATGTTTTTTTGACAATTTTTGCCAATTTGTAACACTAAAAACCTCTGTTATAACCTCCACTAGAAGGTATTTTCCTTGTAGTGTAAGTACATAAAATGGACCACATTGCAACAGGGAAGTGATCAAGACGTGCAAGAGTTCACAAATATTTTTCATACCCTTCACACAGAATTAGGTATGAAGGATTTTGAGCAGCATCTAGTACTCAAGTACTGCGACTATCTACACAAATACAACCAAGACGAGATGGAGCTCCTAGAAGTCTCCTCACTTGGTGTTACATACCAATATGTTGTCAAGATCGAACAAAAATTTAGATAGAAGAAGCGAGACTTTGAATCTACAAATTTGAAGCAAGGAAAAGGTGACCCCAATTTGAAAAACAAAGGACAAAGCCAAGATGAGGTGACATAGGACAACTGATAAAAGTTACACACAAATAATAAAACCACAAAAATAAGGAAGGACACAAGGAATTGGTGCGAGTTCCACAAGAGCCCCACTCACAACACAAGTGAGTGTCGTACCAAGCAATCACTAGTGGCCAAGCTGAAGACTTTAGAGTGAGATTCTTATTCTAAATCTAAGTCACAACCTGACAACGAGAATGACAAAGGGAAGCATATTATTGATGCAGGACCTAGTGCCACCATTGCCACCACCAAGGTCCAGAAGATTGAACTCGAAGATCTAGAGGAAAGGGGAGCGTCTCTTCGACTCACATATGTGGGTGAAGGACTTTCCATTGCAGTTCCTTCTTGACAATAGGAGCCAAATGAACCTCATCTTACCAAAGGTCATTAAGAAGTTGGGCCTACCGACCACACCACACCCACGACCATACACCATCAGGTGGCTCCACTAAGGATGAGATCTCCATGTTAGCCAAGAATGTCGATGTCCCTACAACATCAAGCCCTTAACAGATGAGGTACTATGTGATGTTGAGCTTCTTGAAGTTTTTGATGTGTTATTAGGCCTACCATACTTGTGGAAGCATGATGTTGTGTATGAGTCCAGACCACACATTGTTATTATTACTTTGGGAAATAATTTATACAGGATACTAGAGATAGCTCCGCAAACTGCCATCTCTTTGATCTCTGCTAAGTAATGCAATAAGATGATCTCCGAGACATAGAAAATGGTTTTATTTTTTATTCATTCTCAAAGTAAGGGGATGATCATGGCCACATCTATGGCCCTCGGGAGGGGTTCCCCCATGTAGTAGAAGCAGGTGGATAAGGTCATGGAAGAATAAAGGGACACCTTCTCTTCACCCACAAGGGTACCTTTGCACTGTTAGGTCAAGCATTTGATTGATCAGACTCCTAAAGAACCTCTACATAGTGGGTTGATATACTACCACTCCATTATGGAAAATGAATAAATCAAGTGGCAGATCGAAGATTTGCTGCAAAAAGGCACATCCAACCAAGTTCCTCACCTTTGGGACCTCAATTGTACTTGTACAAAATAAGGATGAGACTTGGAGGCTTTGCATTGATTATTGGGCACTAAACAAAATCACTATCAGGAACAAGTATCCAATCTCATGAATTAATGATCTTCTTGACCAGCTCAAGGGTTTAAAGTATTTCAACAAGATCGATTTGAAATATGGCTATCACTAATTTCCAATATAACCCACATATGTATGGAAGATCACCTTCAAATTCAAGCAGGGCCTTTTTGAGTGTTTGGTCATGCCTTTCGGGTTGAAAAATTCCCCTGCAACTTTTATGAGGCTAATGGATGACATCTTGTGTACCTTCACTAACTAGTTTGTGTTTGTATATCTAGATGACATCATTATATTTAGAAAGAGTTGGGAAGAGCACTCGCAACACATTCGACAGGTCCTTCAAACCTCGTGGCAATACAAACTATGTGCCAACTTGGAGGAATGCACATTTGGCATGAGCTAGGTCCAATATATGGGTTACATCATTGATGAGAAAGGTGTGCATGCGGATCCCACTAAGATCCAAGTCATTCGATATTGGTCAGCCCCAACCACTCTAACAGAGCTTTGTATCTTTTTGGGCCTTGCCAATTTTTATTGTATGTTCATGTTGGGATCCTCTCATATCACTTTGCCTTTGAGTCAAGTTACCAAGGGTGGAGTGAAAGAAAATATTTCCTGGTACCAGTCCCAAAAGAAGGCATTCGTTGAGCTGAAGCATTGCCTCTGCTTTGCAACTGTACTCACATTTCCAGACCTACAAAAACCATTTGAAATTGAGACAAATGCCTCTGACTATGATATCGGTACAGTTCTCACCCAACAAGGGCATCGAGTGGCCTATCACAGTGAGACATTTTCCAATACAATTTGGAAATACCCCACTTGTGATAAATATATATACTCTATCATGCAGGCATGCCAACAATGGAAAATTTACATTCTGGGAAAGGAGGTGGTCATCTACATAGATCGCCAACCCCTTTAGTTTATACAAACACAAGGGAAGTTTTAGAACATTTAACATCAAAAGTGGTCTACATATCTTCAATAATTCCACTTGAATATTAAATATAAGAAGGGAAACACCAATAATGTTGAAAATTGCCTCAGTTAGTCCCCAATTGTAACAACAACTATTGCTCTCAACTCTTGTGGCCATGATAATTTTGGATGGCCACAACTGTACACAAATGATCTAGATTTCACCACCACATACTAGATGTTAGTGGATGGAAAGCAAGTTACAGATTTCCACCTACGGGACACATTATTATGCTACATGGGCCACCTTTGTGTTCCTTCAAGCGAGAATATCAAGATGATTTTGGAGGTGCACTACAGTTGGGTCATAGGATAATTTGGTGTGGCCAAAATTGTGGTCATACTATAAAAAAAAATTATTGGCCAAAACCCTAAAAACATGTTGGAAAATATATCAGATCCGACACGACGTATGTCATCGCCAAGCCAACCATTCAAAAGCAAGGCTTGTACACTTCTCTACCTACTCCCAACCAAACCTGGGAATCCATCTCCATGGACTATATTTCAGGCCTCCCTTCTACCAAGCATGGTAATGACTGTGTATTTGTGGCCATGCACAAATTTTCTAAGATGGCTATATTGACAGCCTATAAGAAGATTATCAAAATAGAGGACACTGCCAAACTGTTCTTTGACCGAGTGTGGGTACATTTTTGGACATGTTGTAGGCTCAAAATTCCCTCGTACAACATTATAAGAGATACCACCTGGTCCGAACTTTACAATAATGCCTTTTCCATTGAAATGGTGGTTTCGACTGGTTAAACTAGGTCTAATTACCTTCTTTCTATCTCCAATGGCTTAAAGTGTGACTTTCATCTACCAATAGAGAAGAGACATCAGATCAACCCTCTTGTTGATCAGGCAAGAAAGTGATCCCTAAGCTGATCAGGGGCTCATCCAAGCCACAACTAGGTTTTTTTTCTTTGATAAGAGGACTTCTAGGAATGTAGAATTAAATCAAAATGCAAAATTATCTTAAATGCAGGCAAAAGGAAAGGTATCCTAATCCTATATCAATTAGGCAGATATAGATTTAACACAACTGAGAGAAAGATTTTTAAATGAGTGGGATTTAAATATGTATGGCTTAAAATGAATGTCAAGATAACGAATTAGTTCAATTAACTAGCATTATGAATGCCAAAACACATTATGTTAAGAGATTTTTTAACAGAAATAATTAATCAACAACATTTAGGAAGTAGTTCACAAAATGATGATTATTAAATTAGTAACTCGAATGATTAAACAATAATATGAGGAAATAATTCACATAATATTATTGTTTGTTAAATCAAAATTAAAAGACAGATTTATGAGCAAATAGTTACTCAGAAATCAGAATTCAACCTACAAGAGCAGAGATAAATAATAACATATTATTGAGGTAAATTACTCACATTGTCAATACTACACAAATATGAATAAAATGACATTTCTTCCATCATAAAATGAAACCAGTATTTAAAACAATCGTATTATAAATACCAATTTATTGAACATGTTTCTTCGGCTTTGATTTCCAATAGTCATTTACAATGCTTTGAACTTCTATTGTTAAAATAAGAGCTGCAATAGTGTAAGCTCTGCCCTTCATACATAATTCAGAATGCAAAAGAAAAATCCTCAATAATCCCCTAGATCTTAGATTTTCTTTCCTCTCACCTACAACTATAAATCCTCATTAAAATAGTGCTTTTAAGAATTCTATAATTGCAGAGAAGAGAAACCACTAATACATTCTACAATATACTATTTATAATTTTACAAAAATAATTCTCAATAATAAAACTATTGAAGAGTAGTTATGCTCAATCAATTTTCATTGGACCAAAATCTTATTTTTCTATTGCTGGAGCATTCTCATTGATTGAAATTTTCTTCTCCTCACCCCTTCAACTATTTCCCTACGAAAAATCAATCAAAATTTAATTAAAATGTAAATTAAAATCAAAATATCAAAATCTAGAATATAAAACATATCCAATTAAAACTCAATTACATAATTAAATAAAAAGAAATATGATCTTTTTGTTGATGCCTGTGAAGATCTAATTGGTTAAGGGGAACATAGACGAATAAATTTGCACTTAGTAGAGGCTGTGAGCAAATAAAAATTCAGAAAATTAAACTCAGAAAATTAATTTTGTTTAAAAGTTCAGAGCTTGATATTTTACTGAATCTTAGACATAGTAAATGATCAAATATGGTTATGAAACCACTTCAGAAATATTATCGATGATTCTTTCTATCCAACGAGCTATCCTAAGCCTCATTTGGCTAAGTAAAACTCGGTGGGCGAAACCCAACATCCCGACATTCATTTTGCATTTATGAGGTTCTAAAGTTGAAGAGTCAAAACTGCCAGAATTCTGAAAAATTTGTTGCATGGGCTAAAAATGAAATATTTAATTTAAATTAAATCCTAAATTTAAATTATAATTATTAATTAATTAATACTAATTGTAATTATATTTTTAAAATTAATTACAAATTAATTATTACATAATTAAAATAAATTTGTAATTAAATTAATTAAAAACAATTATATCATATTATAATTATATTATATTATTTACATACCATATTAATTAAAACTTCAAACAAATAGCATAAATTTATCCATGGGAGTTAATGGAGGATGGTGAGGTGGAGTAAGATGGAGTGATAAGGGGATGAGGTGAAGTATGACAAAGGGATAAGGTGGAGCGGGAGTCATAAAAAGTTTTGAAAACTATTGGAAATAATACTGAGAGAGGGGGGGGGAGGTGTGGGGGGTGAATCAGTATTAGAAAATCAAACACTTTGTCATTTTTCATACTCTAATTCATATACGCTACTTCAATTATGGCTACCCGCGTGTATACGCAACTGTGTTTAATGAAACTAGCGTATATCCAGTAAACTTATGATTCAGTTAGTTGATCTTTAATGAGTACATCAGAACATTATTACCATGTAGTCAGTAAACAAGTGCAGTAAAATAGAATAGATCATCACAAATAGGAAGCACACATGAACACCATGATATAAGTTGGAAACCCAATGTGGGTGAAAACCACCTGCTGCAATTCGTCCCTATCTTCTTTTAATAAGAAACTTCTTTTTACAATGGTTCTGTACTGGTGCAGTCTTATACGAGTACGCAGGCTTCTACCTGCAGAAGGCTACAACCTTCTCTCATTCTCCAGACTCTCCTGGAAGGGAGATACAACCCCCTTAGCTCTTGTACTAGTTGATGTACTAGTACGTAGGTGTTGGCCTACAGAAGGCTACAACCTTCTCTTTTCTTCCAATGACCACATTTCATAAATTTTCAGACTGGATCCATAAATACAAAACAATCACCACTGCAATACAATCATCAACTATACCTGCATCATCAATCTCTTAATCACCCAATTTTGAATCACTGAAACCCTGTCATCAAAACACAGTTACACAGACTAGAGCCCAGAACTCTGCAATAACCACTAGAACCAACAACAACTTGAAATATCAAAACTCATAATGTATATGCTACTTGATCGTGTCGAAAAAGCGTGTATATGCCTTTTCACTAGAGAGAACCCGCGTACAGATATAAAAATAATTACTTATACCTTCGTTGCTATTTCAACTTCAGATATACCCAGAACATAAGATATAAAGGATAAGACATGCGTCAATATTTAGATCTATCCATGATCATACCATATAATGATAATGCACTTTAGTCTTCATGATCTTGGTCCATCAACCTTTGTCAACCGCATAGGTGCCTCCTTTATTTAGATCGAGAAAAGCATGACAAACCCATAACCAGCATACTAGATCTCACACTTCATCAGATATTCATCACTTGCACACTTGTACCTCTCTTGGCCTAATGATCTTCTCCTTATATAGGTTTAGGCTTCTCTCAATACCATGGTCCAAAACCATGTAGAACCAATACCTTGGACCCAATACCTGGGGTCAACACTTCAGACCAAATACCATGGACCAAATACCATGGACCAAAGACCACGGACCAAATACCATGGATCAAAACTTAGTTTTCCAACATGTATGCACCTTTCCTTCTGTGAACCTCCGTGTGCACGTATACGCGCCTTTTGTTCTACTCTCCCACGTGTATATGCACTTTCATCAAGGTTAACCTGCGTATACCTCTCTCTTGACCTGTTGTACTATGATCTGTCATCTGATTGAGTTGCCACCGAGGAAAACACATGTATCATACCTCTAAGTGAGTTGCCATCAAGGACAACACCTATATCATAATGCCAACACCTGTATTATAATTAAATTATATTATTTACATACAATATTAATCAAAACTTCAAACAAATAGCATAAATTTAGCCATGGGAGTTAATGGAGGATGGTGAGGTGGAGTAAGATGGAGTGATAAGGAGATGAGGTGGAGTATGACAAAGGGATAAGGTGGAATGGGAGTCATAAAAAGTTTTGAAAACTTTATAATAAAACCAATAGGCATGACATAAAACTTCAGTTGGCAATCAGAGTTTTTAAATATCACAAATTTTAAAACACGCACAATATAAAAATGTCGATGGTGATATTGCAATAACGCAAGTCTTAAATTGGACCAAGATTTTTATTTCGGGGTTTTTAAATCGGGATTTTGGAAGGGAGGAGGTATGTGAAGTGCACGGGGACTTTGCTGAAATAGCAATACCATATCACGTGCATTCATATTGGGGGATAAAAAAAGAAGAAAAAAATAAATAATATATTGAGCATATAATAGGGGGGTAAGGGGCTTTTATATGTTGTATAAAAAGAGGTGTATTATAAGGCATTCTTTATACAATAAATTGGCCACCTGGAGGCAAAAAACAAGTGGGCTAGAGAAATAGAGGTTCAAGAGTATTGTGGGAGGGAGAATGAAAAAGATATGGTAAAATTTGGTCCATAGTAGCCTAATATTCAACCCTATGGCCCTAGTATCGACATGCAATACATGGTAATGTTTAAGAATTTAACATTACCATGAATTGCATGTCAATACTAGGGCCATAAGGTTGAATATTAGGCTACCGTGGACCAAATATTACCATTATATTTCATTTTCATCATTTTACTTAAATTTTTAACATTACCATGAAATGACTCAGGATGTTTGAGAGTGGTTCTGACCTCATTAGATTTCATATGGAGAGAGTAGAATTTTCGATCTCACTTAAAATCCAGCAAACTTATTAGTTTTTTAGGATTTTAGGATTGGGGTGACCACAATGTTTCCATTGGATTTTGTCATGTACTAGCGTATGGAACTCATAATTAATCAAGATAACCAAGCCCTCTACGTGCCTTGATGACAGTGACATTGATTGTCAAAGTCCTCTATCATGACCCTACTAAAAATGTACCTTTCACTCAAACAAAATATTGACTTAACATGCTACATTTTTTCTATCTTATGTTAATGCTTAGAGATTGATATTAATGACAAAGATCCCAAGATAGGAAATGATTTTTATGATATGTAGGTATTTATTGTGGCATGACTTTTTTGGATGCTAGAGACCATCCAAAGCCTATTTTTTGATGTATTTTTGGTTAAGAGATGGATTTCACTTGATGTTATTTTGGTTATGTGCACCTTTACATGCTATATAATTGAGAACTTGTAATTTGTGGACCTATGGTTGATGAAGGTTATAACGACTAGATGAATGATGTTATATGGTTTAATCCATGTTTTTATGCTTTTATCACAAATTCATCATTATACAAGCTTTTGTTGACATATATGCATCAAAATATATAAAACTATATATTATATAAAATTCACTCCGAAAATCGCTCCCAACCTGGGAGATTTTGAAAATGTTACTCCTCACTTCTACTTCCACTCCCACTTCCTGCTTCTACTCTCGCTTCCTGCTTTTGCTTCCAGTACCAAGAAGTATTTCTCTAGAACAAACATGCATCACAATACTAATACCTATATAATCTATTTCTAATGTGTGTGTTAAGATTTTTTACATGTTGCTACGCTAGCGATCCTCTCAATAATGGGGCAGTAGAGAAGAGAAGAGATACGACACCTTCATGCTTTCCTTACACTAGTGATGAATAGGTTGAATGAAAGTGAAGGAGATAATGATACAAACTATTGATTGGTAGAGGGCACATGCATGCCATAGGATACAGTGAAATAGAATATTGTTTGGAAGAGAGTGCATGCATGCTAAGGGCATGCATGTCACACCTTCAATTAATTCTAGTTTAGATGTTGTTTCAAATTTAGAAATTTCAATTTTGGATAGATTTTTTCTATTATTAGAGATTTTCTTTTGCTATTTTTAGCATGGATGATATATTCTTACTAATAGGTTGCAGATCCTTAGTCAATTAGAATGCGTATGCATGAGAAATTCCCATATTAGGTAGAGGACACAAATCTCAAAGAAGGGATGCATGATTGCATGCTCTAGTTCATTTTTTGATGGAGACACACTTACTTGGCACTCTTAGCATGCAAATATGGTGCACTAGGTGATTAGGTTAGGGCTATGATTTGATAAAGTCTAACCAAATAGGATTTTTCATGTGTCGATATTCATTGTACTTTCTCTCCTCTTCTTATTATATAAGAAAGATAAAAGGTGCATCATTGTTTTGGTTATCGAGGTTTTATTTTGAACTATTGTAGTGTATCTTTTTTCAGTATTTGTTAGGCCCCTATACTACTAGTGTAACCCCTTATTGTTATTAGTACAACCCCCTTATTATATTGATGTACCCATGTAGTGCCCATATTGTTACTATTGTGCCCCATAGAAGCCCACTATTGTTATTATTGTGCCCTTACATTATTATTGTTATGTCGGCTCTGATTATGTTATGAGCCCTTAGACTCCTATATATAGAAAGGACGTCTTTTCATTTGTATCATCCAAGAATTGTTCATTTATGTAATGTAAAGGAGGTTGCCCCCTCGAAGAGGCTGAATTCTAAGTCGTTGATCTATCTTTTCTATCTTTTCTTGAGCTAGTTTCATAACATGCACTCAATAAACCTTGTGGCTTTATCATCTTCAAACTGCGGGAAAATTCTTCCCGTGTAGTTGCAAAATGGAGTGCAACATCAAGGGGACATAATGGTTAAAATCTGAGACCCAATTCAAAGGGGTTGTGGCCAGTCAAGATATGGAGAGCTTTGTTATAGCAGTGTTAAACATAGGGAAGACCCTCATCCCATGTTTGCAAATGCGTAGAGTTGTAAATACGTAGTATGTGCACAATCATCATGTTGACGACCTCTCTCTAGCCATCAGTTTGTGGGTGGAATGTAGTCGACTTGGTGAACTTGGTGTCCAACAATGACCAAAGGGTCGACCAAAGCGTGCTTAGGAATTTTCTATCCCAATTTGATATAATGGTATGTGGGATCCCAAAATGTACCCACACTAGTTCAAAGAAGATTCTGGCAGTGGTATCTATTGTGATACTCTTCTTGCAGGAAGCCAATATGGCCATTTTAGAAAATTTGTCGATGACCACAAATAAACAATCATTTCCATGCTTGGTAGAAGGAAGGCCATACATATAGTCCATGAATATGGATTCCCAGGGCTAACTGGAAGTAGGAAATGGAATATACAAGCCTTGCTTCTTAATAATTGGCTTGGCAATGGCACAGGTGGTGCAGGATGTGATGTATTTTCCGACATCCTCTAGAAGATTTGGCCAATACTTCTATAGTGCATCCAAAAGTTTCTCCACACCAAAGTGTCTTGTGACCCGAGTGTAGTACACCTCCAAAATTAGCTTGGAACACTCACTTGAAGGAACACAAAGGTGGCCCTGGTAGCATAATAATGTGTCCTAGAGGTGGAAGTTTGGAACTTTCTTTTAATCCACTAGAATTTGGTACGCGGTGGAAAACTATGGATCATGTTTATATAGTTGCAACCATCCATAGGTCTTGTAGCCACTAAAGTTGACAACACTGGTGAGTGTTGCAACCAGTGGCTGATTGAGGAAATGTGTAACATGATTGATGTTAAATTTCTTGTGTTTAATATTCAGATGGAATTGTTATAGATATGTGGACCATTTCTAATGGTGATCATTTTGCAACTTCCCTTGGGTATGTATAAATTTTAGGGGTTGGTGATCTATGTGGATGATTGTCTCCTTCCCCAGAATTTAATGTTTCCATTTCTGGAAACCATGCACGATGGAATACATCTCCTTATCGCAGGTGGGTATTTTTGAATCATGTCAGAACGTATCTCACTGTGATATGCCATTGGATGACCTTCCTATGTGAGAACTGCACCAATAACATAATCACAGGTGTTTGTCTCAATTTCAAATGGTGGTTTCAAGTTTGGAAATGTGAGTACTGGTGCATAGAATAGGCGGTGTTTTAGCTCAACAAACTCCTTCTATCAAGACTCGAACTAGAATTTTTTTCTTCTGCTCTTCCCTTTGTAACTTGACTCAAAGGTTAAGTGATATGAGAGAATCCAAACATGAACTTTTGATAAAAATTGGCAAGGCCCAAAAGGTTGTGAAGCTCTGTTAGAGTGGTTGGGGCTGGCCAATCCTGAATGATTTGGATCTTAGCTGGATCCACACGCATGCCTTGGTCATCAATGATGTAACCCAGATATTGGACTTGGCTCATGCCAAAGGTGAATTTCTCCAAGTTGGCACATAGTTTGTGCTGTTGTAGGGTTTGAAGGATTTGTTAGATGTGTTGCAAGTGCTCTTCCCAATTCTTGTTGAAGATGAGGATGTCGTCCATATATACAACCATGAAATATTTGATAAACAGCTGCAATATGTCATCCATCAGCCTCATAAAAGTTGTACGGGCATTTGTCAACCCTAAAGGCATGGCCAACCACTCAAAAAAGCTCTCCTTGGATTTGAATGTGGTCTTCCATACATCTGTGGGTTTTATTGGAACCTAGTGATAGCAGACCTTAAATCAATCTTGCTGAAATACTTGACCCCTTTGAGCTATTCAAAAAGGTCATCAATTTGTGGGATTGGATACCTGTTCTTGACAGTGATTTCATTTAGTGCCTGAAAATCAATGCAGAGTCTCCAGGCCCCATTCTTCTTCTTTGCAAGTACAACCAGGCTCCCATAAGGTGAGGAACTTTGTCGGATGTGCCCCTTTTGCAGAAACTCCTAGATTTGCGCTTGATTTCTTCATTTTCCATAATAGAGTATTGGTATATCAACCCATTAGATAAAGGTACTTAAGGAGTCTAATCGATCAAATGCTTGACCTGATAGTGTGAAGGTATTCCTGTAGGAGAGGAAAAGATGTCCATGTATTCGTTCACGACCTTATCCACCTGCTTCTACTGCATGGTGGAACTCTTCATGGCGGCCATGGATGTGGTTGTGATCTTCTCCTTACTTTGAGAATGAATCAAAAATAAAATAAATTCCCCAATTTGGGAGATTATCTTACTGCATTTCTTAACAAAGATTAAAGAGATGGTGGCAGGCAGGGTTGCTTTTGGTATCTTGTATCAGATACTGCCCAAAGTAATAATAACAGTGCGAGGCCTCCAATCATACACAAAATCATGCTTCCACAAATATGATTGGCCTAATAATATATCACATTGAGAAATGTCACACAATACCTCATATGTGAAGGGTTTGATGTTGTAGGGAAGACAACATTGTTGGCTGATACAAATACCTCGTCCTTGTTGGAGCCACCTAATGGTGTATGGATGCAAGTGTGGTGTCATTGGTAGGCCCAAACACTTAACGACCTCTGTTGAGGTGGGGTTCTTTTGGCTCCTGTTTTTGATGATGAATTACAACAGAGACCCCTTCATCCACATCTGTGAGTGGAAGAGATGCTCCCCTTCCTCTAGATATTTTCGCTCAATATTATGGATCTTGATGGTGGCAACGATGGTGCTAGGCTTCGAATAAATAATTTTCTTCCCTTTCTCATTTCCCTTGTTAGGTTCTGACTCAAAGCCGAAACATGCATCTGACTCTGAAGCCTTCATCTTGGTCACTAGTGACTACTTGAATTGACACTCGCTTGTGTTGTGAGTGGGGCTCTTATGGAATTCACACCACTTTCCTATGTCATTCTTAGTCTTTGTGGTGTTGTTCTTTTCTTGTGACTTCCATGGGTTGTCTTGGGTCATCTCACCTTGGCTTTCTCCTTTTTTTTATGGTTTGGGGATGCCTTTCCCTTCCTTTGGATTTGCAGATCCAAAGTCTCGCTTATTCTATTTAAATTTATGATCGATCTTGACAACATATCGATGGGCGACACCAAGAGAGGAGATTTCCAGGAACTCTATCTCATCCTAGATGTATTTGTGTAGACAATCATGATACTTGAGTGCTAAATTTTACTCAGAGTCCTTAATACCCAACTTCATGCGAAGGGTATGAAAAATATTTGTGAACTTTGACACATCTTGGTCCCTTCCCTTCCATAGTGTGGTCCATTTTATGTACTTGTCTTCATAGCTCCCAACAGGGTAATGCTATTCCTTGATGGTGTCTCAGAAAGAGTTCCAGGTGGGTGCGACTGAAAACAGTGAGGGTTCCCTCTTGTCCCTACACTCATAGTAGGTTTCCCACTAGTTCTTGACATGGGGGGCGACTTTGAGGAGTACAAAAGTAATATTTTCCCTATTGGAAAATTCATGAACTAAAAAATATCCTTCCAGCAAATTTAACCATTTACCTACGACATCTACATCTGTTTGGCCTTCAAATATGGTAATTTCAATGTTAACTTGTATCTTAAAGGGAGTGGCGCCTCTAGGGTGGCTTGTGGATGAAGATGTGTCACCTATGAGCATCTGTCGAAGGATCTGGGAAAAGTTATCCATCATCTCATTCTTTTGTCACTCAAGGGCTTCTTCGAGCAATATTTTGAAAGGATCTCCTGCTCCCTTGTCTTTCTTTTCTTCCACCATGGGAGGCCATCGGGGTCGAGGAGGTTAGTCTTCAAAGGTTCAACCAATTCAAGCCTTGACTCCTTATACCCCAAACTCATTGGGGACATGCACAGAAAAATGTAGAAAGAGAAGACCACTTCGATACCATTGATCCATATTTATGCTGGAATGAAATGAAATACACATTTAAAAAGAAACATAGAGCTATAATGAAAACTGAACTTCAACTTGTTAAAACAAAATATTGAAAGTTTTTTACATGTAGAATGGAAATAAACTAGCTCGAGCAATGGTAGCTTATCTTTGAGAAGAGATGTGGCGATTACATGCTTCTAAACTGTGTTATAATGAGGCTCGCATGCCTTTTAATTATTGATAAATAAGGGAAAACTCCAAACATCCAAAAACATAACCCTAGGAGATGAAGTGCCAAAAGTTTGTGGGCTCCATTGGGGTTAGTTGGTACATCAAATTCTTAGGGTCGTAACTTTGGCATATGATCTTCGTTTGAAGCGTATGATACCTCGTTAGAAATATCTATCTGAGGACTACAACTTTCGATTGCAAACCCTTATTGTAAAGAGTGAGTTTTCTCATTTTCCAAAAAAACATCGTTTAGGGCCTCAAAATGGCTCCCAAAGTTCAGGATCCAAAAAATTACCAAAAATAGAAAATTGTGCTACAATTAAGGAAAATGAAATAAACAATGCTAGGGGTCCAAGTGGAATAGGCGGGTGGCCACCAATATCCACCTGGATCAACCAGAGTTTGGTGAGGGTGATGATTATAGTAAGCTGATGCAGGTGCAATGGAACCTCAAGGGCATTATTGTGGGTGTTCCATTCACTTGATTAAAGAAGGTTCCATGACATGTGCAATGTCACATTATGGGTGTGTTTAGTAGGGTGGACTACCATTTTTTTTGTGTGCCCAGGATGACCTCCTGTTACGAGGCTCACTAAGATGCAAATCAAGATTAGTCATATTAGAGCACTACTACTTGATGTACTCCTTTTAGGGAAATTTTTGGACATTAGTGTTTAGTTATGGGCTTATGAACCTAGGCCTATGTGCCCAATTTTGGCACTATACTAATTTTTATTGGTGGAAAATTTAGAGTAGTGTGGACCCAGGTTTAGCCTGAGTTTTCCAATAAAGGAATTCGTCATAGTTTAGCTTTTTGCCAACATTTTCACTCCCTTTAAGCAAAAGGAGCATCTCACCCATGGCGATCCAGAACAATAAAGAGACAAGGGATCTACATCAATGGTAGAAGATTAAGATTGTTATTACATTGTTTGTGCAGTTAATCATCTTAGTGATCTACGCAACCGTATAACTAACAGAGCAACCATCTATGAAAGGAAAAACAAAGATTCATATCTATTCATACGAAACCAAAAAATTAAAAAAGGGTCATGCAGACATCAAATCACTTAACACAACATATCCTCAAAACTCCTATTATTAATACAACCGACCATTACATCAAGAACTCATAAAAGATTGCGACCTTATTAGATAAGATCTCAATACACTAGACATTACAATTCATACAAATAATTCAAAATTTTGTGAAGACTGCAAACTTCTACATGCAATTAAGAACAATGGTGAGAAGCATACATATAAAAATATCTATCTATTGATGCCCAATTTGTCTCGTTGCATCTTCTTTTATAGGTTCGCTCGCTTGATCTGGTCCTTGTGCAGGTTCCTTGATCTCGCCTTTGATCTGGACCTCTTTGACAAAATCCTAGTACCATTTTCCCCTTTCCTCTTGATTCTTTGAAAATTGATCCAACTTTCTCGCGTTTGCGGGTGCATTTTCCTGCTTTTCTAGCTGCTCAATTCCCAATATTTAATTTACTACCACTTTCAATTTTATGGTGATCTTCTTCTAGTGGCTTTATCCATTCTTACTCTGTGACGGTTCTATAAGCCTGTATTCCATATTTCTCCAAAAAAAATGATGGACCCAACAATTTTATATATTTGATGATGATTTATGCATACTATTTTTGTGTGTGTGTGTTTTGACATGTCACTTATGGTTGTTTACAATGATGATGAAATGTGCCTATGTTTTCATATACATGCATGTTTAGTTTACTTGATTTTATAAATGTGATAGATGTCATTTTAACACTTAGCTAAAAAATCAATCAATGTATCAGAATTCTTAGGAACATGTTGATAAATAATGTATTCCAATGAATAATCAAGAATACACACCCTTAGATAATAATGAAATAACATAGGATGCTTGACATGATAAACATAATTCAACTAAGATACCATGATTTGAGAGTCTAGGTTGACCACTAATTGATGAATGCCTAAAGATGTGGCCTCGATTGAGAGTTCAATGGCTACATTGTATTCAAAAACATTGTTGATAGGAGAGCCTAGAAACATCCCCCCTAAACACACAAGTTCTTGAATGGGAGAAAACATTACCTAAGTAGGTGAAGAAATGTTCTAGGAACTATGGATGGTGCCATCGACATATGTGCCAAATGATTGGAATGTCATTGGGAATGGGAAGCAAGGTTATCCAAGTATGCCTCCAAAATTCATTTGATGTCATGAAAAGCATTAGACATGGCCCATTAGAAAGTTGCACCAACATTTTAAGACCAAGAGGCAATTTTTTATACACATAAACACCCCAAGAAAAACAAAAATTGTATCATGTCGATCTTCCTATTTGATTTGAAGCTAATTAGAGCCATAAAATCCATCAATGAATGGGGTTTGGTAGTTTTATTTTGGACATGTGATCCTGATCTTTGGGGCTAAGATCTAGAAGGATTGAATGTTAAGAGGAGGACAAAAAACATACACATCTTCCATGAAATTAACCACAATAACATTGATAAAAATGCAAGAAATGAATACATCAAAAGAGAGAGAGAGAATTTGAGAAGAAGGATTCCATTAAGAAGAACCATTACATGCAACAAGACCAATTTTGGGACCTCTTTTTCTTGACCTTCACTCTCTTCCTATTGCCTTTTTATAAGGTGCCTTGTTGAAAAAATCAATTTTAATTAGTTTTTACTCAACCACTTACATATCAAGTTCCCTTTTACATAAAAATATGAATTTATGAATTATACATCCAAACCTAGACTATAAGGCCCCTTAAGATTAGGATCAATCCTCCCCCTTTAGAAAAGGAAGGTCTTCATCATTCACACATGCAAAAAAATGAACTTGTTATGTTTAATGTACCATCATGATTACAATCTTCTTTGATACAATGAAGAGAAGGGTTTTGTGTTGTTAACCAATAATTGTGGGTTTGTGGATGACCCATGACAATCATGATTACAATGTGCCAAGTGCCAATGAAGAAATGGGTTTTTTGTGTTTAACCCATAACTATGGGTTTGTGAATAACCCATAATGGAGTTTGAAATGACAAGTTAGAGAAGGGTTTTGTGTAGTTTACCCATAACTGTGGGTTTGTGGATGACCCATAACCTTTATTTTATTTATTTTTGAATTTTTTTAGCAATGGACCTCTCATTGCAAATTTGTTCATAACTTTTGTTGCAAGTGATGAAATCAAATTCCATCAAAGATCCATTTGACGTATTAATGATACCTTTCCATTGATATAAGATAGATTCGTTGTAATGATCTATGGAGTGAGAAAATCATTCCTAAAACTCAAGGTACTTGTAGTCATGCTACTTTACAAACACATGTTATTTCAATTGCAAATATCTCTCAAAATAGGAAACAAAATCAAATTCTATAAAAAACCCATTTGAGATAACAAAAAATCCATTAAAATGATCTATTGTGCACCCTTTTAAATGTTCTATACAACTTGTGGCACTTGCATGAAGTTTTGTAAAGAATAGACACTTGTACGAATTAAATTTGAATGGACACAAGAGCGTGGAGAATGTTTATAATTTTTATATCAGAATTGCTATGTAGGGCACCCATTCTCAAGATTATTCATCCAAATAAAGATTCTATGGTATGTGTAGGTGGTTGCAAATAGACAATTGGTCGAATTCTTACTTAGAATGAGCATGTGACATGTTATGAATCTAAAAATCTCAAGGAGCATCAAAAAAATTATGTCAAACATGTTTAGAGATTTTTTTCATGGTTCATGCATTGCAAATGTGGAGACATTATTTTATAGGAAGAAAATTTGAGTTAAGGATACACCATAATGATCTAAACTATTTATTTAAACAATAAACTTTAAGTGCTAGGAAAACAAAATGGCTAGAATTTCTTTGTAAATATTATTGTAATAGTAAAGATATTAGTGGGAAAGACAACAAAGTTGTTGATGCACTCAATATAAGAATAAATGCAATGCATGCTACAAACATTAGCATATTATGCATATAAGATTTGAAGAATATAATATATTGGAGCTCTTATTTTAGATTGACATTACATACAAGTAAATGAAGGATTATAGTGGGAAAAAGTACAACACAATTATGAAGGTTGCACATTAAAAGAATATGGCATTCTTAGTAATAAAAACTAAGTGTATGTTCCTAATTATTATGAATTATGGAAAAAGTATTGAAATAAATGCATAATTTTCCATGTGTTGGACATCTTGGATACCAAAAGAAAATTGGACCAATAAGAAATCAAAATTTTTTGCCCAAGATTGAAAAAAGGATTCGTTAATTATATAGCTACGAATATGAAATGTCAAAGAATAAAAGGTCAAGCAAGGAAATCTAGTAGGATTTTTGTAGCCATTGCTAATACCAAAGTGGAAATGTAAGTGGCGAACATCTATTTTATCTCTATGTTTCCCAAGATAACAACATAGCATGACCTTATCATGGTATTGGTGAATAATTTGAAAAAGGTTTCTCAGTTCATTCCAATTAATTTAACCCATAAAGCAACAAATATAGTAGAGATAGATGTATGAATTTGCAACTACATGGAATACCTAAAGAAATTAATTTAAACAAATGTTCCAAGTTTATTTCAAAATTTTGGAATGGATTATTCAAGGATTTTGGTTAAGCTTGATTTTAGTACAATTTACTCAACAAACAAATGGGAGTCAACCAAGTGATGAAGATATATTAAGAATATATGTGATGGACATGACCTACTAGTGGGAGAATTAATTGTATCTAGAATAATTTCCATATAGTAATGTTGGATATCAAACTTCACTTAAGATGTTTATCTTTAAAGATTTATATGGTAGAAAGTGCATTACTCTAGATAGTTGGGACAATCCAACAAATAGAGTAGTACTTGGGCTAGAGTTTCTTAGAGAAATGGAATATAAAATATTCAAGATCAGAAAGAATTGAAAGGTAGCACAAGATAGGAAAAAGGGTTATGTAGATAAAGGAAGAATACCAATGGAACTTAAATTTGGGGAGCATGTGTTCCTAAAGTGAAACCAAAGAAAAATATATTGAAGTTGGGGAGTTATAGTAAGTTGGAAGCTACATATTGTGGTCTATTTGAGAAATTGAATATGATAGGACCTACTACATATATATTTGATTTACCTACTATCATAAAGGATCACAATATATTTCAAGTATCTTTGTTAAAAAAACATGTGCATGATCATAACTATGGCATTGCTTAGGCTTTTGACCCATGTGGAAGTGGAAGGAGAATTCCAAGTGCAACCACTATGCATATTTGATAAGAAGGCCATTGTGCTCAAGAATAGATACATAAGGAAAGGGAAGGTATAATGGATCCATTACATCCATGTAGAAGAAATATAGGAGTTGGAAAAAGCTGTGTAAAATGTACCTACATATGTTTTGAAATTATGATATTAAATTCTTGATAATTGTACATAGTCTAATGTTGCAACAAAAATGGTGCAAATTTAAGTGAGTGGGGAATGCAATACCCTATTTTTGATCCCCAAATAATTAATGTATATGTGCATGATGTAATATATTTAATCCAAACATATGTGATTGTTGTTATACAATGAATGATAATATAGATACATCATATACTACAGAAGGAGGAAAACAAATTGGGACTATGAGTCCATCAGAGGTGAAAAGAAGGGGAATTAGGGTGCTTAGGGAGATAAGTGAAAAGAATATAATTTATTTATATCCTAACTTCCTTAACATTTCTTAATAATTTTTATTAACCTTCATAATTAATGGTCAAATACATATGTGTAATTATCATGAAGGCACATGGTCTCTCCCATGAAAGAAAATATATTCTATAATTTTTTAGGCATGCAAGAAGATTATTTTCATTCACTTTTATTGCATTTTTGTCTTTGAGTATAAGCTAGCATAGACTTATTGTAATTAAATTCTAGAAAATTGCTACCATGAAATTATGAGGGAATTATGATTATGTGAAATTAAATTGTTGTAATTAAGGAAATCTAACCACAATTGATAATATTTGGAACCCTGCAATGATATTTACTAACCAATCTATGTTATAGGTCTGAATGGAAGTGGGATAACATAAGGGACTATTAATATAGAAGGAGAAGGGGATCCCATCTCTTGCATGGTGCAAGCTAAGTGGAAAGAGGGTTGATGGATTTGGATTTCTAGAGAGGAAATTGACTTGATCAATTATGAAAATTGTGTTAAGAGAACCAGAGCCATACCATACAAAATTCACCTCTACAAATTCATAAGCTTAACTCAAGGGTGGAATCTAATGTAAAGAGATTAACTGTAGTAGAATGTATGTGGTTTGTTGGAATTTCCTTCTTATATATTCAATTGGTGAATGTTAGGTCCCTATAATACTAGTGTATTCCCTTATTATTATTGTTGTTCCCATATTATTATTATTGTGCCCCATAGAAAGCCACTATTGTTATTTTTGTGCCCTTACAATATTATTGTTATGTCGGCTCTGATTATATTGTGACCCCTTAGACTCCTATATATAGAAAGGAGGTTTTTTCATTTGAATCATCAAATAATTGTTCATTTGTGTAATGTAAAGGAGGTTTCCCCCTCGAAGAGGCTGATTTTGAAGTCGTTGACCTATTTTTTCTTCTATTTTGTAAGCTAGTTGCATACGATTTGGTATCAGAGCTTTGGATTCTAGGGTTTTGTTGCTCCAAGCAAGTCATCATGAAATTTTCGCTATAACATTTTTTATACGAAGTTTCAGAAGCTTAAGTCAAAACATATTTGAGCTGAAACCTTGATGAGCCTTAGGCCCAAATTTCAGATCTTGTCTCACTATATTTTAAGATATGGTCCGAGGAAGTTAGGGTTTTTGTAGGCTCCCAAATTACATTCCAAACAGGTGACCTTGGGACAATCATCACAACTTTCGCTCTGAGCATCAGATTAAAATTTCGTAAGAAGTTAAGAAATTGGACGAACCTTAGTTTTCTATGTAGCATTTTCAGGTCCAAAGGTTGAAACAGTGATACGTGGCACATCGTACAAGTTTGCTCTACTGAACCAGTCTATAAGATAGGTCATCGTGGGAGATTTGACATAACCCTTTATCGAAGAATCCAATATTGATAAGACTTGTGGGGTTGGAAAGAGGACTTAGACAGATACCACAAGACGTAATTTCAGACCTTGGAGATCTGAAATTACAGAGATAAAACAGATTCAATATCGAGCTCCTACGAAGCGAAAAAAAGGTTTGTAGTCTTTTTAAAAATTTGCATAAGTTTGGTTTGAAAAATTAGTTTGAAGTGATTCAAAGGGCATAGTGAAGCACAATTATCATTAATTAATGCCCTGAAGAAAGAAAATGGAAACACCTAGTAAAAAACCTAAAATATCTACCATGATTCATGAAGAAGAGGACGAAATGTAACATGATATATCAAAATTACGAGACTAAGTGCAACAAATTTCACTCTCACAAAAAGTAACAAAAGCTAAGATTGATGGTTTATAGAAAGGCATAATGGATGGCGTGGAAGCTAAGATGGAAGATAATATGGATGGTTTAGAAGTAAAATTGAAAGGAAACATTGAAGATTTGAAGAAAGACATGGAAGCTTTGAAAGGAGGTTTGGCCAAGTCACTACAACAAATGCTTCCTAATGGCGAAAAAGTAGTAGAGGAAACTCATGATGAGAACAAAAGAGATGTTAATCATGATTTCATAGAATCTAACATTGTATTGAAGACTCACCATATTCCAAAGATCGATATGAGGAAGTTTGATAGCAAAGATCTCATAACATGGATACTACAGATGGAGCAATATTTTGATCTCCATAATGTGAAAAACACACAAAAGGTACACATTACAACTTTATATTTAGAACCCAATCAATTTGTATGGTATCAATGGCTTTTTCTCTCGTAAACAAATTGTCACTTGGTCAATTTTTATGGAGGAAATGATAGCACATTATGAGGATACAAAAACCAACAACTTCTTTATCCAATTGAAAAATCTCAAAGAAAAGGGTTCAATGGTGGAGCACATTGAGGACTTCCAAAAATTGAATATAAAGGTAAAATATTTTACAGAGGAGCATAGGATTGATGTGTTCATAGGACTTTAAAGGATAACATCCAACATGAGGTTTGCCTTTGGGAACTTGATTCATTGGAGAAGGAATTCAGATTGGCAAGAAAAATTGAAAGCAAAATTATGACAATAAGGAAGCCTACTACTCACAAATATAAATATGGAAGTGTTGATGCCACTAGCCTTCCACAACCTACAAGGTTTACACCACAAAAATTGGAAGAAAAAAGGAGAAAAAGGGCTTTGTTACAGTTATGATAGAAAATACACTAAAGGTCATAAGTGTGTTGAGAAGAAATTGTTTTACATAGATTGTGAAGAGGAGGAAGAAAAGGAACAATAAACATCAAAAGAAGAGGATATACACTAGGAACCAACCCTAGAGAAAGAAGAAATGAATCCAACCATATCTTTTAATGCATTGGTAGGGATTACCACTCCTTAAACCCTCAAGATAGAAGGACATATCAAGAATAAAAAGGTAATAGTGTTGATTTATTTGGGTAGTACACATAATTTTATTCATTGTAAGATAGCCAAGAAATTGAATTGCTTCCTTTATCCAAAACCAGAGTGTCAAGTTATGGTTGCAAATGGAGGAACTTTTGAGCCTCAAACTTACACTTCTTTATACATCCTCTCAGCCTCCTTTTCCTATTCATTTCCTTCTTTTGCCACTCATTCCCTCCATCAAATTGCTCAAATCGTTGTATTTTAGGACTTTTTACATGGTTTGCTAATTATGCTAATGACTGTGTTTGGTTTAGAATTTTGGTTCAAAGTGTTGCATTTTCGCAGCTCACACAGGGTTTCCGCAGCTGATCTTGGTTTCTGCAGCCAACCCCGGATTTCGCAACTGTTTTATCAAATGATATGTTCCAGGTGTCCTCCGGGAAGAAGAGCCACATGGGCAAGTTCGTGGAACCAAGGACATGGCATGTGTCCTTCCAGCTCACCCAAACCAGTCATCAAAACCCGTGGTCAATGAGGAGGCAACTACGGTCAACAGAAGTCATTGGCGGTGGCACGGCTCTGCGTGTTCTGTTTTAGAGCACGTGAAG
>APFE030933453.1:7845-22524 GCA_000404065.3 Pinus taeda
ATTTGTTTCATGGACTCCTTGAATTTCATGTTAAATATGTTTTATGATATTGGCTTTCCAGGTGCTATTTAATTTGTTTTCCTTGTTTGTGTTTGCAGGTTCGCGACAAAGGAGCTCATTTGGATCGAAGGAGCGAGGGCATCCCCAAACTCGCGTTGGACATAAGGTAAGCCCTAAACACACTTGTTTGCCATTATTTATAAAAGCATATTTAGAGAAAGATAGTGTCTGGTTGGTTTGCTTGTCATTAGGTCTTCTTTAGATTCTAGGAAGGTCTATCTTGTCCGCAAGATTGACTCATTCTGTGTGACAAGGGGGATGGAGATAGTGACAACGATGGAGGGTGGGGAGAGAGAGAGAGAGAGAGAGAGAGTGAGAGAGTGATGGGGGGAGACAAAGAGAAGGAGGTAGGAAGAGAGAGAGGGAAGAGAGAGGAGAAGAGAGTGGGGGGGAGAGATATAAGTTGGAGGGGGAGAGAGAGGGAGGAAAGAACTTAGGCATAGGGAGAGAGAGAGAGAGAGAGAGAGAGAAGGAGGTAGGAAGAGAGAGAGGGGGCAGAGAGAGAAGAAGAGAGTGGGGGAGAGAGATATGGAGTTGGAGGGGGAGAGAAAGATATGGAGTTGGAGGTGGAGAGAGAGGGAGGAAATAACTAACGCATAGGGAGATAAAGTTGGAGAGAGAGAGGGAATGACAAGGCATAGATGGATAGAGAGACAGGGAGAGAAGAGAGGAGTGGAGAGAGAGAATAGGAGGGGATAAAGATAGGGATAGAAGGGAAAGAGAGAGAGAGGGAGGCACAAATATGGAAGGGCAAGAGAGAGAGAGAGTGATGGGGGGGACAGAGGGAGGTGAGAGAGAAAGGGAGAGAGAGGACTATGAGAAAGGAGAGAGATATGAAGTTAGAGGGGGAGAGAGAGGGAAGGAAGAGGGAGGGAGAGAGAGATAGATATGGAGAGAGAGTTTGTATGTTTGGGGATTGAGATAGAGAGAGGGGATAAGAAAGAGACACATACATACAAATATAGATATTATATAGTATTATATAACCAACCTAGATCCATCTTAACCTGGATCTACCAAATGCTAGAAAAGAGGTTTGCACATCGATAGATTGGATCCCTCTTGGCGCTTGATAGATCTGGGTTAAGATGGATCTAGGATGGTTTAATAAGTTTGTATTTGTATTTGATAAACTACCACTCATTTTTATGGTTGTGTTTGAAAATAGTTTTTCCATATTTGGTGTATTTATTATTAGTGTCAATATTTGCATACTTCCATCAGGGATCAAATTTGCTCTTTGCATTTTCATTTTAGGGGTTCCATACTGAAATTTTTACATCATTTCATTAGGTCATGCCAAACTGATCCACTAATGGTTGTCTTCTCTTTAGGAAACCTAATTTCTCCCTCATAGAGTATACTTTCTGACCCTTCTTCAGGTTTCCTTCAGTTATAGTTTCATGGTCAATTTGCAATCATGCTTTCATTAGGTCATAGGGCATGTTTTCATTAGGTCTTAGAGTTTCATTTTCAAGGTCAAGAGCCCGATTTAAAAGTGTAAATAAAGGGCAGCAAGGGTATGAGGATGATAAATAAGTCAAACATGATGGATTGTAGGTCATAGTTACTATATCATTATCTTGTAACCTAATATAATTTTCACCTCAAAAACAAGTTTTTGAGGTGAAAACGGAGTATTTTTAGATAATTTGTATTTCTTGTGTAATTTTAAGTCACTTTATGTAATAAATGATCCTGGCTACACCAAAGCATCTCTCCTTGCTGCAAGACAAAGAAACATTGAAAAAATCAGTTCAAGTTGAGCATTATCCCCCTGAAAATAAACAAAGAAGAAAAGGCATTAAAAGCATAGTTTTAGAGAAGGTCAAGAAACACGGGAAAGTGGATTTTTAAAGTGAAAAATAAAAATTTACTCTTATATAAGGCCTCACATTTGATTTTCGAGTTCATCATTCTCATTTGGCAAGCAAGAAGTCAAAAAGTGAGGAGAAGAGGAAAGGTTGAGTGAGTTTTGAGCAAAGGAGGAGTGGTGCTATGTTTCTTGAGGGTGGCATTGTGTGATTGGAGCAATGGTGGAGTGGCGCTATGTGTAGGAAAACTGGCACTACGCATTTTAGGCAGGCAGGGTTGGCACTGCACATTGAGGGTTTGGCGTTGCGCATCTGGAGAATTTCATAGTGTAAATTTACACTGCATTGCTCTTCTAGAGGTGGCATTGGGTGTTGAGGAGAAGGGCCAGAAAGGCCTCAAAACTTCAAGAAACTTTAAGATCTCCCTCTCTTTCCTTCAATGCAAGTAAGTTGACTTCCCATACTATAGTTTTGGTTTTCATTTCAAAGTTTTAAACATCATTCCCCATGGCATGTGTGAAACCCTAAAACTCTCCTTGGTTATTCCTAAACCCTAAACCCCAATTATTCCTTATATCACTTATCACTACACTCTAAACTCTTTCCCTATCCCTATACCCCTTTATCCTTTTATCCCTTTATCTCTATTCAATAACATCCACATCCCTTTATTCCTCTTCCCAAAGGGCAATATCTTAAACAAACCAAACCCTCCCTCTCATTTTCATGATTCCTACTCCCTCATTCATTTTCTAGCCCACAAGGTCATCTCCCATCCCCTCACTCCTAAATCACTCTCACTCATTCCATTCATACAAACTCAAGCCTTGCAAACATGGAAAGAGAGGACCAAGACTATGAGGAGGAGGAAAATGCAGGCAGTGACACCTTCGCGGATAGAGCTAGGCATCAGGAAAAACCACACCATGGAGGCATAATTATCAGATAAGAGCCATCAAAACTTAGAGAATTGCAGGCCTCTCAGTTGGCTATCACTTGTTTAAGATATTTTGGTTGTTATTGGATCTGTGAGGAGATAGAGAGAGCTTGACACCACCTTGAGCTCACCATACTTTTTGAAGCTCATCTTCAGGACAACAAGGTGACTCTTGCTGGGGTAGCATTCACCGTCTCACCCTCTCTCATTACAGATGAAACTAGGATTCCAAATGTAGGGGAGAAGTGGTACAAGGCCCAAGACCTAGAGGAACACTATTATGAACCTTATATGAAATCCCAATACAGAAATGAGGTGAAGAGATTTTTCCCTTCAAATTTTTTGAAGACAAGTATGTCCCCATGATGAAAATCATCATCAAATATTTCACTTGTGAGGGTAGATTCTCTAGGCCGTACACCTATCACATCAGGCTTCTCATGAATTTTACCAGGGTGAAGACGTTAAACCTACCTTATTTCCTATTTAGGAATATTGAGAAGATGGCTCGTTTTGTGCAGAAGAAGCCATACCCTCAACAAATGATCAATATTTATCATTAATCCCTAATAAAGATGAATGTGCTTCATCATCTTAGTCTCCTCAACATCTCTTGGTAGATATTTATTGCTCATGACATCTTCAGGGGTCCCCAAATTCCTCCACCGGTGTCTCAAGAAGCAAGGGAACCTTCTACCAGCACTCAGGTGAAAATAGATGAGAAGGCCAAAGAGACTAGAAATACTAAGGTGCCCGGGACTTACATGACATATCAGAGGGGCACAAGGAGATTTTTTGTAGTTGATAGGCAAGTGTTTGCTCCATGGGATGTGGAAGGGACCTTGCCTTCTTCATCAACCCATCGGCAAATGCTTGCTCCACAAGATGTGGAAGGGGATTTTCCTTCTTCATCAACACAGCAACATCTACACAAAGGGAAGGAGAAGATGCCATAGGAGAGTTTTGTTGATGAGGATGAAGAGAGGCACTTTGATTTGACAAAGCATGATGAGTTGGAGCAGCGTTATACTCATCACGACATGGAAGTAATTGACATAGAGACTCATAACGAAGAAACAATAAAGGACATCATCATACAAGAAAAGGAGGCTCAAGTACAACCTCTGATGGACAGTTTGGAGAGGGCCAAGTATGTCATCACATATGTGGAACAAGAAAACAAGCAGTTGAGTGACAAGAAAGTCCTCATGGAGCTGGAACTGCTCAAGGTAAAATGAAAAAGTGACAAAGAGGCATAGGTCACTTTGACTACTATTGAGAAGGAGATTGAAGATGATAGAGAGGCTTGGCTTGAGAGAGTCAGTTTGTGCCTTGAGAAGCTGTTGCAGAAGGCCAATAGAGACAATCAAATGATTAGGCACATCGCCTACCATTACAGGAGCCGAAACAAAATTTGCAACATGAGGGTGAAAAAGATGAAAGCTAGGCTAAGGCAGGTTCTAAAAGGTAAAAAGGAGGAGGATAGGCATAGGTTTCTTACTGAAGCTTCCTTGGCTCATCAGGATACTGGATGATGGTGCTTCTCACCAATTTTTGTCAAGTTTAGAAGAGTTTTTGTCATTTGCAAATTTTGAAATTTTACACAAAGAAAAACTACCTATACAGTGGCACTACACTTTTCCTAGGGGCACCCAATGCACATGTGGTTTTCATTTTTGGATTTAGATCGATGAGGACATGCACTCTATGGGTTCTCTATGTTTTTGGGGAAGAACTGGTCCACCAAAAGGTCAAAAAACACCCTAAAAATGACCTTTCTACCACTTTTTGGACACACAGAAACAGTCTTGGGAGAATAAAGGTTTGAGGGGTCCAATGAGCTTCAAATGTGGGAATTCCAAATGTTTTGGAAAGTAGTCTTGAATAAATTTCCAATGAGCTATTCTGAGCTCAATTTAGATGCCAGGACTACCTTAAAAAGGGACCTGAAAGTGGCACTGCATGGGGGCAGTGGCGCTGCGCGTAGGGAAAATTTGCACAGGATGGCTATTTTTCCATTTTTTTTTCTTAACTATGTTAATGGATTCTCTCTCACGGAGGATGTTTTACCATTGTAAATGATGACTTGGCATGTAAATATGATGGATAACTAGTAGCAGAAGGTAGATTCATTACTTTAGAAGTCAATTTAAGCTCAAATGAATCAATTTTTCACTTTTAGAGAGAAGTTGTTAGCATGTCTATATTCTTGTTTCCTTGTTCAGTGTTGGTTATATTAGCTCCTCAGCTTAGGGATTCGACCATTGAGGATAGGAGGAGGTTGAAACAATCCCTATATATTCTTCTTCTATCTCATTGTAAAGGGTTGGACTCAGTTGGATGCTTAGACCTTGATTGTACATCACTTTGTAGCAGTTTAGCAAGAGATTAATAAGAATTGTAGCTATTTTTATGGGATCCATGTGGTATGGAGTTTTAGTACATTTTCTTCTTTTCTGATCATATGTTAATGTGTTTTGTATACTTCGTTAATCATTTCATTGCTTTCTACGTGAATGCTTTCAAGTTTATAGGTAGAATTCATTACATTAGTGCTCTGCTTTGGGAAAATATTCACCATCTCATGTTTTCTATAGTTTGGGAAGGATCCATGGTAATCACATGCTCTTCTTATCACCATTCTTGAAACACCTCACCCATCAAGCCCTAGAGTGTTAAACCTTATGCCTACTTTGCCCTATTGAACACCCTACAATTCTGACCTAATTCCCTAGACCTAAACTATCCAACTCCTCCTGATCTAACAAAAATCCTTCAAAATCCAATCAAAATTTCATGCTACTATACCTAGCCTAAAATATTTTTCCTGATCTTGTCATCTTGGCTGAGATCCTTACAGAGAGAGCCCTCATTTAGCCTAGTAGGGATAACTACTTGGCTAAGCATGGTTTGTGGCTACACTAGCATTGCTTTTCTTTAGCCTAAGGTTCAATCCAGGTGCTAACATAGTGGCGACCATACTAGGGACCAAAAGACTAATTACCCCAGTAGTATATTTCATTTGAATTCTTAATCTTATGGATGACGAGGTCTAGAATTTACTAGGCTGAATTGGAAATTTGTAGAGCAATATATAAAACTTCAAATTTGATCACACTAGCTTTGAGAAAGTACACTAGGGCCAATCCAGATCCAAACCCTGCCCTTGTAGTGGATAATCCCAATCTGATTTCGAGAAGACTCAAAAGACAAGAAATTTTAGTCAGTCCCACACCTTCAATAAAAGTATATTCCTGCCCTAATGAGTGGTTGTTTTTAGAACACCTTCCCTTTGATCTGTCATTTGACCTTTCCCTATTTAAAACCAGGTTTGAAAGTACTTGAGGACATAGTTCTAGATCCATAGTTTGTTGAAAATCTCAAAGACAAAAGGAAAACTGGTCAATTGATGACTATATCCTAAATTCCTCTCAATCATTCCTTAGTACTTCTAAGATCCCTAAGCTTTCTAAACCAGTGTCCATTACCCTTAGTTCATCATTATTCCCTTCAACCTTCGAAGTTCATTCCCCACCTCCATTTATACCTTCACTTCCCTATCAACCTACCATTCCCCATCAATCACCTATTACTCCCAGTTCTCCATCAACTACTTCATAAACTCCTAGTAGCCCAATCCTTGCTTTAAATCTACCTCGAGTTATGGCTGCCTGGTATGGACCCCTTGTTTTGCCTCAGAATCTTGGTGCCATTCCCGTTGAATATCAAACTGAAATACCTTTCCTTGATGTGAATCAAACCACTACAGCTCAGCAACATGTTGATAAAATGAATGATTTCTTTGACCTCTATGAAGTAGATATTGAAGATGTGATGATGAGATTGTTTGTACAAAGCTTTGGAGGTGAAGTTCAAAAATGATTCAGAGCTTTACCAGTATATTCTATCACTACTTTACCAATCCTCCATAGGCAGTTCATAGATCGATGTGAGGTGAAGAAGAATCCACTTTAGATTTTGTCGGAGTATGAGAACATCAAAATAAATGTCATAGAGAGTGTTCAAGACTATTATGTGAGGTTTAATGCAATATACAATGCTATTCCTACCAACATTAAACCACCAAAGGGGTTGGCTTTGCTCAAGTTTCTATATGGTTAGGATCCTGATATGGCATATTAGTTGCGGGAAAAAGATCCTACCACACTAGAAGACATGCAAAAGAATGATGTGAGTGTAGAAGCAAACTTGCTGCCCAAAAGAGAAAGAATGAGATCTGAAAAAAGAGTGACCATGAAAGAAGAAGCATCTACATTAGATGTAAATATGGATACATTGATTCGAATAGTGGAGAGCATGGTTGACCGGTTAACCATCACAGTTAGACCTGAACAACCAATCTAGAATCTAAATTTTAGAGGACAACAATAGCCCCAATTCCAAATCAAGCAGAGAGAACAAAAGGCACCAGAACAACCAGCAGAACAACAGCAGATCAAAACTCCCTTACAATAGAACTATGTTCAAGGAATGGAAGAAGAATATGAGGAAGATCTGGTAATCGAAACAAATCACTTTTTCACTGCTGATGGTATGCCTATGTTTCTAACCGAAGATGAAGAATACTTAAAAGTTCCAGACATTCAAAGGGATGAAGATTATATCTTAGAAAATGATGTGGTTTTAGAGGCTGAACCTAATGATTATCAGTGTGGTTATAGAATGCTTTGACTACACAATCAAGGCAGTATTCTTTAAGGTGCAGAGATGTACCGGCCAATCCCATTCAGGAAAGAAAGGATGTGCAATCCAAGAATGATTCCTCAAACATTCAGAAGAAAAGGAAAGAGCTTGCTAATCTAAATCCCAACAAGGTACCGTCAAGAAGTATCACTACAAACAAGAACAACAATCAGCAAAAAGATAGTGCAATGAAAGAGAAAGCAAATAAGAAGGACATTGGTGTCAAAGAGGTTGAAAAAGTTTCATCCTTTAATTTAGAATGTGAAATTGCTAAATTAAAAATGTCCATTCCTTTGACTAAGCTTGTTAAGAATAGAAATTATAAACACCATATATCTAGAATATTGCAAATAGATCCTTTGTCAAACATGGCTAATGTCAAGGATGATCATCCTAAACTCATTTTTGGTCCAGCCATAGAAGGCTAGCCTGATGATAGCGAAGTCCCTCCCTTTTTTCTGAGTCTTAGATTGCATGAGTATATTCTCTATAATGTTATGCTAGACTCTAGAGCTTCCCACAATTTGATGCCTAAAGCCATTATGGAAAAGTTGGGCCTAGATATCACCCAGAAATATCATGATTTTTAATCCTTTGACTCCAGTAGAGTTTGTTGCATTGGTCTCATCAAATATTTGGTGTTTTATTTAGATCAAATCCCAGCCAAAAATGTCCTAATGGATGTGGTAGTTTCTGATATACCGCCTTGATTTGGTATGCTCTTATCTAGATCATGGGGTGCTGAACTCAAAGGAACTTTACGACTTGACTTCTCTTATGCTACCATCCCTGTTTTCGGTCAATTGAGGAATTTGTACTAGGAAAAGAAATGAAGTATATGGTCACTAGTAAAGAGAAGTTTGTGAATCATCCGATAAACATTGTACATACTGATTTAGAGTCCTTTGTTTTGTACTCTGATAGTGGAGTGAATGATGTAGAAATTCAACTTGTAGAAGTAGATGATGTACCAAAAATTTCTGAGAATTTTAGAGCAGTTCTTAATCAAGAAAAAGAAAAATTAAAAATTTCTTCTAAGAAGCCTACATGGTAGCAAAAGGTTAGTGAAGAGTAGGAAAATGAAGTAATCAGCAAAGGTAAGGTAGAGAAGGAAGCATAATTTCAGCATCTAGAAGATGAAGCCAACCTTTGGGGCTTGGACTTCGATGGTGTTGTGGGTAAGGATGGTGCTGGTATTGGAATTTGGATTTGAAGCCCTGCTTTTTAGCCTGAAAATGTCACAAGTAACATTAGAGTATGTTCCTACAAGTTAGCTTTTGATTTCTCTAATAATGAAGCAAAGTATGAGGCTTTTATTATAGGTCTTAAAATTTTGAAGAAACTGGATGTGAAAAGGATTATTGTTTATGCTGATTCAAAGTTGGTGATTAAAGAAGTAAAAGGATAATATCAAGCAAAACATCCACGGATGAGAGCCTACAGAGATGCAGTTCTAGATATTTTGAGGATGTTTCCTGAATATACCTTGATAGCAGTACCACGGAATCAAAACATCATTGCAGACTCACTCGCCATTGCGGCCATAAATTTGAAGATTCCAATGAATTCTAGCAACAAATTTGAAATTCATGTCAAACATAGGCTTGTTGTTCCTGATAATTTGAGGTATTGGCAAGTTTTTTGGGATGACAATGAAATTAATGCCTTTTTGCCGAATGAAGGAAATTTTAAGAATGGTTCCATTGATGATGTTTGTGATTCTGATGAACAAGAGAATAAGGTAAATCAAATGGAGCTTTTATCGTTGAAGGATAATATTATTCCTAGAGGTCTCATACCTTGAGAGGAGCTTTTTGATCAAGATGATGTGGCAAGAAAACCAATCTTGGTTCCTACGGACAAAGGAGTTGAAGATGTAAATCTTGGAATAGTTGACCATCCCAAGATTCTAAAGTTATAAAAAGCATTGTCTACCGAAGTATAGGCTAAGTATGTTAGATTACTTTCTGAATTTTCTGAATTTTTTGCATGGGATTATTAAGATTTGAAAGTTTATGACAACAATATCATTCAACATAATATTCCTATCAAGCCAGATCAAAAACCTTTAAGACAGAAGTTGAGAAGAATCAATCCAAAGCTGCTACCATCCATAGAGAAATAGTTAAATAGATTGTTTATAGCTAACATCATTGTTCCAACTAGATTTTCTAATTGGATTTCAAATTTGGTCCCAGTACAAAAAAATACAGAAGAAATAAGGTTGTGCATAGATTTCCAGAACCTCAACAAAGTGTCCTTAAAGGATAATTACCCTCTTCCTAAGATGGACCATATTTTGCAGAGAGTAGTTGGAGAATCATGGATGTCACTACTAGATGGTTACTCGGGCTATTAGATCTTGGTGCATGAAAAGACCAAGACAAAACTGCCTTCACACCACCATAGGGAACTTCTCAGTATGCCAAAATGCCATTTGGATTGAAGAATGTCGGAGCCACTTTTCAGCGGGTGATGGACATAGATTTTCATAATGAGAAGGATGTTTTATTGGTAGTTTATTTAGATGACTTGATAATATTTTTTAGTTTTGATGATGAGCATTTTGTTAGAAAATTATATATTACAGAGTAATGGACCACATATAATATTGCATAAATATAAACACAGAAAACACATAAAACCAGAGAGACACAGATATATGTGGTTCACCCAGTTTGGGCTACATTCACTCCAAACAACCAGTCCTTCCTTTCTATTATCCAACAAAATGAAGAGACACAACCTACAACAGATCCGCTATAATATCCTCTATTTTCTCTCATAGTCGCACCTCTCTATTTCTTTCTCGAAGAATACACATTTATTACACAACCTCAATACAATGCCCTCATACAAAGAGAGGGGGTTGCTTTCTAGGGAAGAAAACCCTAAACTAAACACAAGTTCTACTATCAAATCATCTGCCTAATGAATGGCCCAGATTGACTAGAAATTACCATACTTTTAAAAGGTAATTTTACATGTGTTTTTAGCTTCGGGGCCACTGCCCCCGAAATCCCCGCCAGGGGACAACTAGCTCTCAAACCCCCCAGTCAGGGGGAATCGGCCCCCCCAAACCCCCCTGGGGGGACAAGTCCCCCCCGCACCCCCTCGCATGGAGGGGTGTACAAACTTCCTCGAGTATACATTCAGCTGAAACAAAGATCTCTAAATAATCATTCTCCACACCCAACACATTTGCACCACTTAAGGATTGTCTTTCAGAAATGTAGGAAGTTCGGGATTTCTCTAAACCCAAAAAAGAGTCCTTTTGTCATGGACAAGGATAAGCTCCTTGGTCATATAATTTCTAAAGAAGGTATTGGCATTGATCCTTCAAGGGTGGAGGCAATCCAGCATATAGACTTTCTGCGCAACAAAAAGGAGATTTAGGCTTTCAATGTGAAGATGAATTTCTTACACAGATTTGTACCAAATTTGGCTGAGCATTTACATGAAATAACTAATATGTTGAAAAAGGACAACACTGTGAAATGGGCTGAGGATGCCATGAAATCATTCAACTTGGTAAAGTTTGCTTTGACCACAGCCCCAGTCTTGATTAGTCCTGATTATACTCATGGTTTTATTATATTTTCATTTGCATATGAGCACAACATGGCTACGGTATTGATGCAAAAGAGGGATCAGGTGGAGCAACCCATTTCTTTTTTCAGTATGACAATTCAAGATGTTACCTTGCGTTACAATATCATTGAAAAACAAGTGTTGGCTCTTATAAAGGCATTGAAGGATTTCAGAGTATACATTTTGCGTTCACATACTATAGCATATGTTCCTCACGTAGCTGTCAAGGATGTTCTCATGCAAACTGATCCAGAGGGGAGAACAGGTAAGTGGATAGCAGCAATGTTGGAGTATGATCTTGAGATTAAACCTACCAAATTGATCAAAGGACAAGGCTTGGAAAATATGATGGTTGAATCAAATTTGCATGCTCTAGACATAAATCCTATTGCAGCAATGTCAGATGATGAAGATGGTGGCTCACTCATTGAAGTATCAGAAATGTTTCTCAAATCACCTTGGTATTATGATGTAGTTTATGTTCTTCAACATCTTTCACCACCTCCTGGAATGTTAAGAAGTAAAGGTAGATCACCAAAACTAAAGTCTTTACAATTCTGTATTTTAGATAGTGCTCTCTATTGGAAAGATCTAGGAGGAATTCTTCTTAATTGTTTGGTTGACGATGAAGCTCAGTAGGTAATGAATGATTTTCATAAAGGTGATTGTGCGGTCATTTGTTTTGGAAAACAACAACTAACAAATTGTTCAGAGTAGGATATTATTGGCCAACTTTGTTTTCAAATCTATATAAGACAGTGATGGGCCGACACAAATGCCAAGTTTTTCAAGGAAAAAGGAAGTTTCTTCCTCTTCCTTTGAAGCCAGTTGAAGTAAATGCACCTTTCCAGCAGTGGGGCCTTGATTTCATATGGAAAATCCATCCCACATCATCAGCACAACATAGATGGATTTTGACAGCTACCGATTACTTCACCAAGTGGATTGAGGCCATTCTGACAAGCAAGCCACAAACACAATAATTATTCAATTTTTAGAATCTAATATCTTGTCTCGTTTTGGTTGCCCTCACAAAATTATAACAGATAATGCAGCAACATTTAAATCCAAGAAGATGATAGAGTTTTGCAACATGTACAATATCACATTAGTTCATTCCACAGCATACTACCTGCAGGGTGATGGATTGGCTGAGACATCAAATAAATCCTTAGTGAATATTATCAAGAAAATGTTGAAGGCAAATAAGAAGAATTGGCATCGAAAGCTTGTTAATGCCTTGTGGGCCAACAGAATGAGTAGCAAGAAATCAATAAGTATGTCACTTTTTGAGTTAGTTTATGGTACTGATACGGTTTTCCCTACATCACTTGAAGCCCATGTCATGAGATTATTACAGGAAGTTGGTAGCAAAGAGGATGATATTCAACGCAGAATTAATCAAATGATTCACCTTCAAAAAACAAAGGAAGAGGTTTCCCAAAACACTTTCTGATTGCAAGAGAAGATAAAGAAAATTTATGACCGTAAAACCAAAGAAGAAAAGTTTTAGCTGGAAGATGTAGTGTTGTGGTGGGATGCACAGAATGAGGAAAAGGGAAAGCATGGTAATTTTGACAATTTATGGAAAGGGGTGTATAAAATCTCTACCTATTGAGGACTGAATGCATTTTTGTTAAAGGAAATGGATGGTCAGGAATGTTTAGGATGGCCAGTGAATGTTAGGCTCCTGAAGCACTACTACTTTTCAGGTTGTTCTCTAAAGTTACTTCACCTTCATTGTATATACCAGTTTGATTTTCCTTGCAAGGTTCCAAGTACACTTTCATGAGAGTGTGGGGCCCAAAATGAAGGCTATAAAATTTGAATGATTAGTGTCAAGTCTGGTTGATTTAGTGTATAGTCAAGTTTAGAGTCGGTTGTGAGTCAGTTTTCACTTTGTATTGAGTCATTTTTCACTTTTTTGTTTGCTTGAATGTATTACCCAATAGATGAGCCACTTGGTCTATGGTGTTCTTGACACCTCCAAAGAGATGCCATCCCAAATAAGCCCAATGTTAGTGTCAGTATCTACATACTTCCATCGGGGATCAAATTTTCTCTTAGCATTTTCATTTTCGGGGTGCCATACTGAAAATTTTACATCATTTCATTAGGTCATGTCAAACTGATCCAATGATGGTTGTCTTCTCTTCAGAAAACCGAATTTCTCTCTCATAGAGTATACTTGCTGACCCTTCTTCAGGTTTTCTTTAGTTATAGTTTCATGGTCAATTTGCAATCATTCTTTCATTAGGTCATAGGGCATGTTTTCATTAGATCTTAGGGTTTCATTTGCAAGGTCAAGAGCCTAATTTAAAAGTGTAAATAGAGGGTAGAAAAGGGTATGAGGATGTTAAATAAGTCAAACATGATGGATTGTAGGTCATAGTTACTATATCATTATCTTGTAACCTAATGTAATTTTCACCTCAAAAACATGTTTTTGAGGTGAAAACAGAGTATTTTTAGATAATTTGTATTTCTTGTGTAATTTTAAGTCACTTTATGTAATAAATTATCCTAGCTACACCAAAGCATCTCTCCTTGCTGCAAGACAAAGAAACATTGAAAAAATCAGTTCAAGTTGAGCATTATCCCCCTGAAAATAAACAAAGAAGAAAAGGCATTAAAAACATAGTTTTAGAGAAGGTCAAGAAACACTGGAAAGTGGGTTTTTAAAGTGAAAAATCAAAATTTACTCCTATATAAGGCTTCACATTTGATTTTCGAGTTCATCATTCTCATTTGGCAAGCAAGAAGTCAAAAAGTGAGGAGAAGAGGAAAGGTTGAGTGAGTTTTGAGTAAAGGAGGAGTGGCGCCATGCTTCTGGAGGGTGGCATTGCACGTTTGGAGCAGTGATGGAGTGGTGCTACGCGTAGGCAAACTGGTGTTGTGCATTTTAGGCAGGCAAGGTTGGCGCTGTGCATTGAGGGTTTGGTGCTGCACATATGGAGAATTTCACAGTGTAAATTTACACTGCGCTCCACTTCTAGAGGTGGCGCTGCGCATCTGTTCAGTGGCACTCCATGTTGAACAAAAGGGCCAAAAAGGCCTCAAAACTTCAAGAAACTTCAAGATTGCCCTCTCTTCATTTAAATGCAATTATTTTTACCTACCATACTACACTTTTGGTCCCATTCCAAACTTTCAAACATCGTTCCCCATGGCGAGTATGAAACCCTAAAATACTCCCCTAGTTATGCCTAAACCATAAACCCCAATTATTCCTTATATCACTTATCACTATAGCTCTAAACTCTTTCCCTATCCCTATATCCCTTTATCCCTTTATCCCTATTCCATAACATCCACGTCCCTTTATCCCTCTTCCCAAAGGGAAATATCTCAAACAAACCAAGCCCTCCCTCTCATTTTTATGTTTCCTACTCCCTCATTCATTTTCTAGCCCATAAGGTCATCTCCCATCCCCTCACTCCTAAATCACTCTCACTCATTCCCTTCATACAACCTCAAGCCTTGCAAACATGGGCAGAGAAGACTGAGACTATGAGGAGATGGAAAACAAAGGTAGTGACACCTTAGTAGATAGAGCTAGGCATCAAAGAAAAC